>CAXAJV010001039.1:0-93000 GCA_963969225.1 Xylocopa violacea | reverse complement strand
TTATATTACGTTATTGATGAATATGAAGGTCTCATGGAGACGTAGAGGCCAACTCGCCAGGAATGTTGTCAAATATTACCGCCGAGATGTTAGGTTGGGTTAGGTTAGGTTATATTACGTTATTGATGTATATAAAAATCCCACGAAGACGTAGAGGCCAACTCGCCAGTAATGTTGTCAAATAATAGCGCCGAAAGATTAGGTTGGGTTAGGTTAGGTTATATTACGTTATTGATGTATATAAAAGTCCCTCGGAGACGTAGAGGCCAACTCAACAGGAATGTTGTCAAATAATAGCGCAGAGAGGTTAGGTTGGGTTATATAAGGTTATATTACGTTATTGATGGATATGAAGGTCTCACGGAGACGTAGAGTCCAACTCGCCAGGAATGTTGTCAAATATTACCGCCGAGATGTTAGGTTGGGTTAGGTTAGGTTATATTACGTTATTGATGTATATAAAGGTCCCACGGAAACATAGAGGCCAACAAGCCAGGAATATTGTGAAATATTACAGCCGAAATGTTACGTTGGGTTATTTTAGGTTAAATTACGTTATTGATTGATATGAATGTCCCACGGAGACGTAGAGGCCAACAAGCCAGGAATGTTGTCAAATAATAGCTCCGAAAGGTTAGGTTGGATTAGGTTAGCTTATATTACGTTATTGATGTATATAAAAGTCCCACGGATACGTAGAGGCCAACTCGCCAGGAATGTTGTCAAATAATAGCGCCGAGAGGTTAGGTTGGGTTATATAAGGTTATATTACGTTACTCATGGATATGAAGGTCTCACGGAGACGTAGAGGCCAATTCGCCAAGATTGTTGTCAACTATTACCGCCGAGAAGTTAGGTTGGGTTAGGTTAGGTTATATTACGTAATTGATGTATATAAAGGACTCACGGAAACGTAGAGGCCAACAAGCCAGGAATGTGGTTAAACATTACCTCCGAGACGTTACTTGGGTTAGGTTAGGTTATATTACGTTATTGATGTATATAAAAACCCCACGGAAACGTAGAGGCCAACTCGCCAGGAATGTTGTCAAATGTTAGTGCCGAGAGGTTGGGTTGGGTTAGGTTAGGTTATATTACGTTATTTATGTATATGAAGGTCCCACGGAGACGTAGAGGCCAACCCGCCAGGAATGTTGTCAAACAATAGCGCCGAAAGGTTAGGTTGGGTTAGGTTAGGTTATATTACGTTATTGATGTATGTAAAAGTCCCACGGAGACGTAGAGGCCAATTCGCCAGGAATGATGACAACTATTACCGCCGAGATGTTAGGATGGGTTAGGTTAGGTTAGGTTATATTACGTAATTGATGGATATGATGGTCTCACGGAGACGTAGAGGCCAATTCGCCAGGAATGTTGTCAACTATTACCGCCGAGATGTTAGGTTGGGTTAGGTTAGGTTATATTACGTAATTGATGTATATAAAGGTCTCACGGAAACGTAGAGGCCAACAAGCCAGGAATGTGGTTAAACATTACCTCCGAGACGTTACTTGGGTTAGGTTAGGTTATATTACGTTATTGATGTATATAAAAGCCCCACGGAAACGTGGAGGCCAACTCGCCAGGAATGTTGTCAAATAATAGCGCCGACAGGTTAGGTTGGGTTAGGTTAGGTTATATTACGTTATTGATGTATATAAAAGTCCCACGGAGACGTAGAGGCCAACTCGCCAGGAATGTAGTCAAATATTACTGCCGAGAGGTTGGGTTGTGTTAGGTTAGGTTATATTACGTTATTGATGTATATAAAGGCCCCACGGAGACGTAGAGGCCAACTCGCCACGAATGTTGTCAAATATTAGCGCCGAAAGGTTAGGTTGGGTTAGGGTAGGTTATATTACGTTATTGATGTATATAAAGGTCTCACGGAAACGTAGAGGCCAACAAGCCAGGAATGTGGTTAAACATTACCTCCGAGACGTTACTTGGGTTAGGTTAGGTTATATTACGTTATTGATGTATATAAAAGCCCCACGGAAACGTAGAGGCCAACTCGCCAGGAATGTTGTCAAATGTTAGTGCCGAGAGGTTGGGTTGTGTTAGGTTAGGTTATATTACGTTATTGATGTATATAAGGCCCTACGGAGACGTAGAGACCAACTCGCCAGGAATGTTGTCAAATATTACCGCCGAGGTGTTAGATTGGGTTTGGTTAGGTTATATTACGCTATTGATGTATATAAAAGTCCCACCGAGACGTAGAGGCCAACTCGCCAGGAATGTAGTCAAATATTACTGCCGAGAGGTTGGGTTGTGTTAGGTTAGGTTATATTACGTTATTGATGTATATAAAGGCCCCACGGAGACGTAGAGGCCAACTCGCCACGAATGTTGTCAAATATTAGCGCCGAGATGTTAGGTTGGGTTAGGTTAGGTTATATTACGTTATTGATGTATATAAAGGTCTCACGGAAACGTAGAGGCCAACTCGCCAGGAATGTAGTCAAATATTACTGCCGAGAGGTTGGGTTGTGTTAGGTTAGGTTATATTACGTTATTGATGTATATAAAGGCCCCACGGAGACGTAGAGGCCAACTCGCCAGGAATGTTGTCAAATATTAGTACCGAGATGTTAGGTTGTGTTAGGTTAGGTTATATTACGCTATTGATGTATAAAAAAGTCCCTCGGAGACGTAGAGGCCAACTCGACAGGAATGTTGTCAAATAATATCGCCGAGATCGTAGGTTGGGTTAGGTTAGGTCATATTACGCTATTGACGTATATAAAAGTCCCACGGAGACGTAGAGGCCAACTCGACAGGAATGTTGTCAAATAATAGCGCCGAAAGATTAGGTTGGGTTAGGTTAGGTTATATTACGTTATTGATGTATATAAAAATCCCACGAAGACGTAGAGGCCAACTCGCCAGTAATGTTGTCAAATAATAGCGCCGAAAGATTAGGTTGGGTTAGGTTAGGTTATATTACGTTATTGATGTATATAAAAGTCCCTCGGAGACGTAGAGGCCAACTCAACAGGAATGTTGTCAAATAATAGCGCCGAGAGGTTAGGTTGGGTTATATAAGGTTATATTACGTTATTGATGGATATGAAGGTCTCACGGAGACGTAGAGGCCAACTCGCCAGGAATGTTGTCAAATATTACCGCCGAGATGTTAGGTTGGGTTAGGTTAGGTTATATTACGTTATTGATGTATATAAAGGTCCCACGGAAACATAGAGGCCAACAAGCCAGGAATATTGTGAAATATTACAGCCGAAATGTTACGTTGGGTTATTTTAGGTTAAATTACGTTATTGATTGATATGAATGTCCCACGGATACGTAGAGGCCAACTCGCCAGGAATGTTGTCAAATAATAGCGCCGAGAGGTTAGGTTGGGTTATATAAGGTTATATTACGTTACTCATGGATATGAAGGTCTCACGGAGACGTAGAGGCCAATTCGCCAAGAATGTTGTCAACTATTACCGCCGAGATGTTAGGTTGGGTTAGGTTAGGTTATATTACGTAATTGATGTATATAAAGGACTCACGGAAACGTAGAGGCCAACAAGCCAGGAATGTGGTTAAACATTACCTCCGAGACGTTACTTGGGTTAGGTTAGGTTATATTACGTTATTGATGTATATAAAAGCCCCACGGAAACGTAGAGGCCAACTCGCCAGGAATGTTGTCAAATGTTAGTGCCGAGAGGTTGGGTTGTGTTAGGTTAGGTTATATTACGTTATTGATGTATATAAGCCCCTCCGGAGACGTAGAGGCCAACTGGCCAGGAATGTTGTCAAATATTACCGCCGAGGTGTTAGATTGGGTTAGGTTAGGTTATGTTACGCTATTGATGCATATAAAAGTCCCACGGAGACGTAGAGGCCAACAAGCCAGGAATGTGTTCAAATAATAGCGCCGAAAGGTTAGGTTGGGTTAGGTTAGGTTATATAACGTTATTGATGTATATGAGGGTCCCGCGGAGACGTAGAGGCCAACTCGCCAGGAATGTTGTCAAATATTAGTACCGAGAGTTTGGGTTGGGTTAGGTTAGGTTATATTACGTTATTTATGTATATGAAGGTCCCACGGAGACGTAGAGGCCAACCCGCCAGGAATGTTGTCAAATAATAGCGCCGAAAGGTTAGGTTGGGTTAGGTTAGGTTATATTACGTTATTGATGTATATAAAAGTCCCACGGAGGCGTAGAGGCCAATTCGCCAGGAATGTTGACAACTATTACCGCCGAGATGTTAGGATGGGTTAGGTTAGGTTAGGTTATATTACGTTATTGATGTATATAAAGGTCCCACGGAAACATAGAGGCCAACAAGCCAGGAATATTGTGAAATATTACAGCCGAAATGTTACGTTGGGTTATTTTAGGTTAAATTACGTTATTGATTGATATGAATGTCCCACGGATACGTAGAGGCCAACTCGCCAGGAATGTTGTCAAATAATAGCGCCGAGAGGTTAGGTTGGGTTATATAAGGTTATATTACGTTACTCATGGATATGAAGGTCTCACGGAGACGTAGAGGCCAATTCGCCAAGAATGTTGTCAACTATTACCGCCGAGATGTTAGGTTGGGTTAGGTTAGGTTATATTACGTAATTGATGTATATAAAGGACTCACGGAAACGTAGAGGCCAACAAGCCAGGAATGTGGTTAAACATTACCTCCGAGACGTTACTTGGGTTAGGTTAGGTTATATTACGTTATTGATGTATATAAAAGCCCCACGGAAACGTAGAGGCCAACTCGCGAGGAATGTTGTCAAATGTTAGTGCCGAGAGGTTGGGTTGTGTTAGGTTAGGTTATATTACGTTATTGATGTATATAAGCCCCTACGGAGACGTAGAGGCCAACTGGCCAGGAATGTTGTCAAATATTACCGCCGAGGTGTTAGATTGGGTTAGGTTAGGTTATGTTACGCTATTGATGCATATAAAAGTCCCACGGAGACGTAGAGGCCAACAAGCCAGGAATGTGTTCAAATAATAGCGCCGAAAGGTTAGGTTGGGTTAGGTTAGGTTATATAACGTTATTGATGTATATGAAGGTCCCGCGGAGACGTAGAGGCCAACTCGCCAGGAATGTTGTCAAATATTAGTACCGAGAGTTTGGGTTGGGTTAGGTTAGGTTATATTACGTTATTTATGTATATGAAGGTCCCACGGAGACGTAGAGGCCAACCCGCCAGGAATGTTGTCAAATAATAGCGCCGAAAGGTTAGGTTGGGTTAGGTTAGGTTATATTACGTTATTGATGTATATAAAAGTCCCACGGAGGCGTAGAGGCCAATTCGCCAGGAATGTTGACAACTATTACCGCCGAGATGTTAGGATGGGTTAGGTTAGGTTAGGTTATATTACGTTATTGATGTATATAAAGGTCCCACGGAAACATAGAGGCCAACAAGCCAGGAATATTGTGAAATATTACAGCCGAAATGTTACGTTGGGTTATTTTAGGTTAAATTACGTTATTGATTGATATGAATGTCCCACGGATACGTAGAGGCCAACTCGCCAGGAATGTTGTCAAATAATAGCGCCGAGAGGTTAGGTTGGGTTATATAAGGTTATATTACGTTACTCATGGATATGAAGGTCTCACGGAGACGTAGAGGCCAATTCGCCAAGAATGTTGTCAACTATTACCGCCGAGATGTTAGGTTGGGTTAGGTTAGGTTATATTACGTAATTGATGTATATAAAGGACTCACGGAAACGTAGAGGCCAACAAGCCAGGAATGTGGTTAAACATTACCTCCGAGACGTTACTTGGGTTAGGTTAGGTTATATTACGTTATTGATGTATATAAAAGCCCCACGGAAACGTAGAGGCCAACTCGCCAGGAATGTTGTCAAATGTTAGTGCCGAGAGGTTGGGTTGTGTTAGGTTAGGTTATATTACGTTATTGATGTATATAAGCCCCTACGGAGACGTAGAGGCCAACTGGCCAGGAATGTTGTCAAATATTACCGCCGAGCTGTTAGATTGGGTTAGGTTAGGTTATGTTACGCTATTGATGCATATAAAAGTCCCACGGAGACGTAGAGGCCAACAAGCCAGGAATGTGTTCAAATAATAGCGCCGAAAGGTTAGGTTGGGTTAGGTTAGGTTATATAACGTTATTGATGTATATGAAGGTCCCGCGGAGACGTAGAGGCCAACTCGCCAGGAATGTTGTCAAATATTAGTACCGAGAGTTTGGGTTGGGTTAGGTTAGGTTATATTACGTTATTTATGTATATGAAGGTCCCACGGAGACGTAGAGGCCAACCCGCCAGGAATGTTGTCAAATAATAGCGCCGAAAGGTTAGGTTGGGTTAGGTTAGGTTATATTACGTTATTGATGTATATAAAAGTCCCACGGAGGCGTAGAGGCCAATTCTCCAGGAATGTTGACAACTATTACCGCCGAGATGTTAGGATGGGTTAGGTTAGGTTAGGTTATATTACGTTATTGATGTATATAAAGGTCCCACGGAAACATAGAGGCCAACAAGCCAGGAATATTGTGAAATATTACAGCCGAAATGTTACGTTGGGTTATTTTAGGTTAAATTACGTTATTGATTGATATGAATGTCCCACGGATACGTAGAGGCCAACTCGCCAGGAATGTTGTCAAATAATAGCGCCGAGAGGTTAGGTTGGGTTATATAAGGTTATATTACGTTACTCATGGATATGAAGGTCTCACGGAGACGTAGAGGCCAATTCGCCAAGAATGTTGTCAACTATTACCGCCGAGATGTTAGGTTGGGTTAGGTTAGGTTATATTACGTAATTGATGTATATAAAGGACTCACGGAAACGTAGAGGCCAACAAGCCAGGAATGTGGTTAAACATTACCTCCGAGACGTTACTTGGGTTAGGTTAGGTTATATTACGTTATTGATGTATATAAAAGCCCCACGGAAACGTAGAGGCCAACTCGCCAGGAATGTTGTCAAATGTTAGTGCCGAGAGGTTGGGTTGTGTTAGGTTAGGTTATATTACGTTATTGATGTATATAAGCCCCTACGGAGACGTAGAGGCCAACTGGCCAGGAATGTTGTCAAATATTACCGCCGAGCTGTTAGATTGGGTTAGGTTAGGTTATGTTACGCTATTGATGCATATAAAAGTCCCACGGAGACGTAGAGGCCAACAAGCCAGGAATGTGTTCAAATAATAGCGCCGAAAGGTTAGGTTGGGTTAGGTTAGGTTATATAACGTTATTGATGTATATGAAGGTCCCGCGGAGACGTAGAGGCCAACTCGCCAGGAATGTTGTCAAATATTAGTACCGAGAGTTTGGGTTGGGTTAGGTTAGGTTATATTACGTTATTTATGTATATGAAGGTCCCACGGAGACGTAGAGGCCAACCCGCCAGGAATGTTGTCAAATAATAGCGCCGAAAGGTTAGGTTGGGTTAGGTTAGGTTATATTACGTTATTGATGTATATAAAAGTCCCACGGAGGCGTAGAGGCCAATTCGCCAGGAATGTTGACAACTATTACCGCCGAGATGTTAGGATGGGTTAGGTTAGGTTAGGTTATATTACGTTATTGATGTATATAAAGGTCCCACGGAAACATAGAGGCCAACAAGCCAGGAATATTGTGAAATATTACAGCCGAAATGTTACGTTGGGTTATTTTAGGTTAAATTACGTTATTGATTGATATGAATGTCCCACGGATACGTAGAGGCCAACTCGCCAGGAATGTTGTCAAATAATAGCGCCGAGAGGTTAGGTTGGGTTATATAAGGTTATATTACGTTACTCATGGATATGAAGGTCTCACGGAGACGTAGAGGCCAATTCGCCAAGAATGTTGTCAACTATTACCGCCGAGATGTTAGGTTGGGTTAGGTTAGGTTATATTACGTAATTGATGTATATAAAGGACTCACGGAAACGTAGAGGCCAACAAGCCAGGAATGTGGTTAAACATTACCTCCGAGACGTTACTTGGGTTAGGTTAGGTTATATTACGTTATTGATGTATATAAAAGCCCCACGGAAACGTAGAGGCCAACTCGCCAGGAATGTTGTCAAATGTTAGTGCCGAGAGGTTGGGTTGTGTTAGGTTAGGTTATATTACGTTATTGATGTATATAAGCCCCTACGGAGACGTAGAGGCCAACTGGCCAGGAATGTTGTCAAATATTACCGCCGAGGTGTTAGATTGGGTTAGGTTAGGTTATGTTACGCTATTGATGCATATAAAAGTCCCACGGAGACGTAGAGGCCAACAAGCCAGGAATGTGTTCAAATAATAGCGCCGAAAGGTTAGGTTGGGTTAGGTTAGGTTATATAACGTTATTGATGTATATGAAGGTCCCGCGGAGACGTAGAGGCCAACTCGCCAGGAATGTTGTCAAATATTAGTACCGAGAGTTTGGGTTGGGTTAGGTTAGGTTATATTACGTTATTTATGTATATGAAGGTCCCACGGAGACGTAGAGGCCAACCCGCCAGGAATGTTGTCAAATAATAGCGCCGAAAGGTTAGGTTGGGTTAGGTTAGGTTATATTACGTTATTGATGTATATAAAAGTCCCACGGAGGCGTAGAGGCCAATTCGCCAGGAATGTTGACAACTATTACCGCCGAGATGTTAGGATGGGTTAGGTTAGGTTAGGTTATATTACGTTATTGATGTATATAAAGGTCCCACGGAAACATAGAGGCCAACAAGCCAGGAATATTGTGAAATATTACAGCCGAAATGTTACGTTGGGTTATTTTAGGTTAAATTACGTTATTGATTGATATGAATGTCCCACGGATACGTAGAGGCCAACTCGCCAGGAATGTTGTCAAATAATAGCGCCGAGAGGTTAGGTTGGGTTATATAAGGTTATATTACGTTACTCATGGATATGAAGGTCTCACGGAGACGTAGAGGCCAATTCGCCAAGAATGTTGTCAACTATTACCGCCGAGATGTTAGGTTGGGTTAGGTTAGGTTATATTACGTAATTGATGTATATAAAGGACTCACGGAAACGTAGAGGCCAACAAGCCAGGAATGTGGTTAAACATTACCTCCGAGACGTTACTTGGGTTAGGTTAGGTTATATTACGTTATTTATGTATATGAAGGTCCCACGGAGACGTAGAGGCCAACTCGCCAGGAATGTTGTCAAATAATAGCGCCGAAAGGTTAGGTTGGGTTAGGTTAGGTTATATTACGTTATTGATGTATATAAAAGTCCCACGGAGACGTAGAGGCCAACTCGCCAGTAATGTTGTCAAATAATAGCGCCGAAAGATTAGGTTGGGTTAGGTTAGGTTATATTACGTTATTGATGTATATAAAAGTCCCTCGGAGACGTAGAGGCCGACTCGCCAGGAATGTTGTCAAATATTAGTAACGAGAGTTTGGGTTGGGTTAGGTTAGGTTATATTACGTTATTGATGTATATGAAGGTCCCACGGAGACGTAGAGGCCAACTCGCCAGGAATGTTGTCAAATAATAGCGCCGAAAGGTTAGGTTGGGTTAGGTTAGGTTATATTACGTTATTGATGTATATAAAAGTCCCACGGAGACGTAGAGGCCAACTCGCAAGTAATGTTGTCAAATAATAGCGCCGAAAGGTTAGGTTGGGTTAGGTTAGGTTATATTACGTTATTGATGTATATAAAAGTCCCACGGAGGCGTAGAGGCCAATTCGCCAGGAATGTTGACAACTATTACCGCCGAGATGTTAGGATGGGTTAGGTTAGGTTAGGTTATATTACGTTATTGATGTATATAAAGGTCCCACGGAAACATAGAGGCCAACAAGCCAGGAATATTGTGAAATATTACAGCCGAAATGTTACGTTGGGTTATTTTAGGTTAAATTACGTTATTGATTGATATGAATGTCCCACGGATACGTAGAGGCCAACTCGCCAGGAATGTTGTCAAATAATAGCGCCGAGAGGTTAGGTTGGGTTATATAAGGTTATATTACGTTACTCATGGATATGAAGGTCTCACGGAGACGTAGAGGCCAATTCGCCAAGAATGTTGTCAACTATTACCGCCGAGATGTTAGGTTGGGTTAGGTTAGGTTATATTACGTAATTGATGTATATAAAGGACTCACGGAAACGTAGAGGCCAACAAGCCAGGAATGTGGTTAAACATTACCTCCGAGACGTTACTTGGGTTAGGTTAGGTTATATTACGTTATTTATGTATATGAAGGTCCCACGGAGACGTAGAGGCCAACTCGCCAGGAATGTTGTCAAATAATAGCGCCGAAAGGTTAGGTTGGGTTAGGTTAGGTTATATTACGTTATTGATGTATATAAAAGTCCCACGGAGACGTAGAGGCCAACTCGCCAGTAATGTTGTCAAATAATAGCGCCGAAATATTAGGTTGGGTTAGGTTAGGTTATATTACGTTATTGATGTATATAAAAGTCCCTCGGAGACGTAGAGGCCGACTCGCCAGGAATGTTGTCAAATATTAGTAACGAGAGTTTCGGTTGGGTTAGGTTAGGTTATATTACGTTATTGATGTATATGAAGGTCCCACGGAGACGTAGAGGCCAACTCGCCAGGAATGTTGTCAAATAATAGCGCCGAAAGGTTAGGTTGGGTTAGGTTAGGTTATATTACTTTATTGATGTATATGAAGGTCCCACGGAGACGTAGAGGCCAACCCGCCAGGAATGTTGTCAAATAATAGCGCCGAAAGGTTAGGTTGGGTTAGGTTAGGTTATATTACGTAATTGATGTATATAAAGGTCTCACGGAAACGTAGAGGCCAACAAGCCAGGAATGTGGTTAAACATTACCTCCGAGACGTTACTTGGGTTAGGTTAGGTTATACTACGTTATTGATGTATATAAAAGCCCCACGGAAACGTAGAGGCCAACTCGCCAGGAATGTTGTTAAATGTTAGTGCCGAGAGGTTGGGGTGTGTTAGGTTAGGTTATATTACGTTATTGATGTATATACGGCCCTACGGAGACGTAGAGACCAACTCGCCAGGAATGTTGTCAAATATTACCGCCGAGGTGTTAGGTTGGGTTAGGTTAAGTTATATAACGTTATTGATGTATATGAAGGTCCCGCGGAGACGTAGAGGCCAACTCGCCAGGAATGTTGTCAAATATTAGTACCGAGAGTTTGGGTTGGGTTAGGTTAGGTTATATTACGTTATTTATGTATATGAAGGTCCCACGGAGACGTAGAGGCCAACCCGCCAGGAATGTTGTCAAATAATAGCGCCGAAAGGTTAGGTTGGGTTAGGTTAGGTTATATTACGTTATTGATGTATATAAAAGTCCCACGGAGACGTAGAGGCCAATTCGCCAGGAATGTTGACAACTATTACCGCCGAGATGTTAGGATGGGTTAGGTTAGGATAGGTTATATTACGTAATTGATGTATATAAAGGTCTCACGGAGACGTAGACGCCAACTCGCCAGGAATGTTGTCAAATATTACCGCCGAGGTGTTAGGTTGGGTTAGGTTAGGTTATATTACGCTATTGATATATATAAAATTCCCACGGAGACGTAGAGTCCAACTCGCCAGGAATGTTGTCAAATATTAGTGCCGAGAGGTTGGGTTGTGTTAGGTTAGGTTATATTACGATATTGATGTATATAAGGCCCTACGGAGACGTAGAGGCCAACTCGCCAGGAATGTTGTCAAATATTACCGCCGAGGTGTTAGGTTGGGTTAGGTTAGGTTATATTACGCTATTGATATATATAAAATTCCCACGGAGACGTAGAGTCCAACTCGCCAGGAATGTTGTCAAATATTAGTACCGAGATGTTAGGTTGGGTTAGGTTAGGTTATATTACGTTATTGATGTATATAAAAGTCCCACGGAGACGTAGAGGCCAACTCGCCAGTAATGTTGTCAAATAATAGCGCCGAAAGGTTAGGCTGGGTTAGGTTAGGTTATATTACGTTATTGATGTATATAAAAGCCCCACGGAAACGTAGAGGCCAACTCGCCAGGAATGTTGTTAAATGTTAGTGCCGAGAGGTTGGGTTGTGTTAGGTTAGGTTATATTACGTTATTGATGTATATAAGGCCCTACGGAGACGTAGAGACCAACTCGCCAGGAATGTTGTCAAATATTACCGCC
Organism: Xylocopa violacea; assembly: GCA_963969225.1. Lineage (NCBI taxonomy): Eukaryota > Metazoa > Arthropoda > Insecta > Hymenoptera > Apidae > Xylocopa > Xylocopa violacea. The sequence continues at coordinate 80,907 of CAXAJV010001039.1, read as the reverse complement.
GAGGTGTTAGGTTGGGTTAGGTTAGGTTATATTACGCTATTGATATATATAAAATTCCCACGGAGACGTAGAGTCCAACTCGCCAGGAATGTTGTCAAATATTAGTGCCGAGAGGTTGGGTTGTGTTAGGTTAGGTTATATTACGTTATTGATGTATATAAGGCCCTACGGAGACGTAGAGGCCAACTCGCCAGGAATGTTGTCAAATAATATCGCCGAGATCGTAGGTTGGGTTAGGTTAGGTTATATTACGCTATTGATGTATATAAAAGTCCCACGGAGACGTAGAGGCCAACAAGCCAGGAATGTGTTCAAATAATAGCGCCGAAAGGTTAGGTTGGGTTAAGTTAGGTTATATAACGTTATTGATGTATATGAAGGTCCCGCGGAGACGTAGAGGCCAACTCGCCAGGAATGTTGTCAAATATTAGTACCGAGAGTTTGGGTTGGGTTAGGTTAGGTTATATTACGTTATTTATGTATATGAAGGTCCCACGGAGACGTAGAGGCCAACCCGCCAGGAATGTTGTCAAATAATAGCGCCGAAAGGTTAGGTTGGGTTAGGTTAGGTTATATTACGTTATTGATGTATATAAAAGTCCCACGGAGGCGTAGAGGCCAATTCGCCAGGAATGTTGACAACTATTACCGCCGAGATGTTAGGATGGGTTAGGTTAGGTTAGGTTATATTACGTTATTGATGTATATAAAGGTCCCACGGAAACATAGAGGCCAACAAGCCAGGAATATTGTGAAATATTACAGCCGAAATGTTACGTTGGGTTATTTTAGGTTAAATTACGTTATTGATTGATATGAATGTCCCACGGATACGTAGAGGCCAACTCGCCAGGAATGTTGTCAAATAATAGCGCCGAGAGGTTAGGTTGGGTTATATAAGGTTATATTACGTTACTCATGGATATGAAGGTCTCACGGAGACGTAGAGGCCAATTCGCCAAGAATGTTGTCAACTATTACCGCCGAGATGTTAGGTTGGGTTAGGTTAGGTTATATTACGTAATTGATGTATATAAAGGACTCACGGAAACGTAGAGGCCAACAAGCCAGGAATGTGGTTAAACATTACCTCCGAGACGTTACTTGGGTTAGGTTAGGTTATATTACGTTATTTATGTATATGAAGGTCCCACGGAGACGTAGAGGCCAACTCGCCAGGAATGTTGTCAAATAATAGCGCCGAAAGGTTAGGTTGGGTTAGGTTAGGTTATATTACGTTATTGATGTATATAAAAGTCCCACGGAGACGTAGAGGCCAACTCGCCAGTAATGTTGTCAAATAATAGCGCCGAAAGATTAGGTTGGGTTAGGTTAGGTTATATTACGTTATTGATGTATATAAAAGTCCCTCGGAGACGTAGAGGCCGACTCGCCAGGAATGTTGTCAAATATTAGTAACGAGAGTTTGGGTTGGGTTAGGTTAGGTTATATTACGTTATTGATGTATATGAAGGTCCCACGGAGACGTAGAGGCCAACTCGCCAGGAATGTTGTCAAATAATAGCGCCGAAAGGTTAGGTTGGGTTAGGTTAGGTTATATTACGTTATTGATGTATATAAAAGTCCCACGGAGACGTAGAGGCCAACTCGCAAGTAATGTTGTCAAATAATAGCGCCGAAAGGTTAGGTTGGGTTAGGTTAGGTTATATTACGTTATTGATGTATATAAAAGTCCCACGGAGGCGTAGAGGCCAATTCGCCAGGAATGTTGACAACTATTACCGCCGAGATGTTAGGATGGGTTAGGTTAGGTTAGGTTATATTACGTTATTGATGTATATAAAGGTCCCACGGAAACATAGAGGCCAACAAGCCAGGAATATTGTGAAATATTACAGCCGAAATGTTACGTTGGGTTATTTTAGGTTAAATTACGTTATTGATTGATATGAATGTCCCACGGATACGTAGAGGCCAACTCGCCAGGAATGTTGTCAAATAATAGCGCCGAGAGGTTAGGTTGGGTTATATAAGGTTATATTACGTTACTCATGGATATGAAGGTCTCACGGAGACGTAGAGGCCAATTCGCCAAGAATGTTGTCAACTATTACCGCCGAGATGTTAGGTTGGGTTAGGTTAGGTTATATTACGTAATTGATGTATATAAAGGACTCACGGAAACGTAGAGGCCAACAAGCCAGGAATGTGGTTAAACATTACCTCCGAGACGTTACTTGGGTTAGGTTAGGTTATATTACGTTATTTATGTATATGAAGGTCCCACGGAGACGTAGAGGCCAACTCGCCAGGAATGTTGTCAAATAATAGCGCCGAAAGGTTAGGTTGGGTTAGGTTAGGTTATATTACGTTATTGATGTATATAAAAGTCCCACGGAGACGTAGAGGCCAACTCGCCAGTAATGTTGTCAAATAATAGCGCCGAAATATTAGGTTGGGTTAGGTTAGGTTATATTACGTTATTGATGTATATAAAAGTCCCTCGGAGACGTAGAGGCCGACTCGCCAGGAATGTTGTCAAATATTAGTAACGAGAGTTTCGGTTGGGTTAGGTTAGGTTATATTACGTTATTGATGTATATGAAGGTCCCACGGAGACGTAGAGGCCAACTCGCCAGGAATGTTGTCAAATAATAGCGCCGAAAGGTTAGGTTGGGTTAGGTTAGGTTATATTACGTTATTGATGTATATAAAAGTCCCACGGAGACGTAGAGGCCAACTCGCAAGTAATGTTGTCAAATAATAGCGCCGAAAGGTTAGGTTGGGTTAGGTTAGGTTATATTACGTTATTGATGTATATAAAAGTCCCGCGGAGACGTAGAGGCCAACTCGCCAGGAATGTTGTCAAATAATAGCGCCGAAAGGTTAGGTTGGGTTAAGTTAGGTTATATTACGTTATTGATGGATATGAAGGTCTCACGGAGACGTAGACGCCAACTCGCCAGGAATGTTGTCAAATATTACCGCCGAGGTGTTAGGTTGGGTTAGGTTAGGTTATATTACGCTATTGATATATATAAAATTCCCACGGAGACGTAGAGTCCAACTCGCCAGGAATGTTGTCAAATATTAGTACCGAGATGTTAGGGTGTGTTAGGTTAGGTTATATTACGCTATTGATGTATAAAAAAGTCCCACGGAGACGTAGAGGCCAACTCGACAGGAATGTTGTCAAATAATATCGCCGAGATCGTAGGTTGGGTTAGGTTAGGTTATATTACGCTATTGATGTATATAAAAGTCCCACGGAGACGTAGAGGCCAACAAGCCAGGAATGTGTTCAAATAATAGCGCCGAAAGGTTAGGTTGGGTTAGGTTAGGTTATATAACGTTATTGATGTATATGAAGGTCCCGCGGAGACGTAGAGGCCAACTCGCCAGGAATGTTGTCAAATATTAGTACCGAGAGTTTGGGTTGGGTTAGGTTAGGTTATATTATGTTATTTATGTATATGAAGGTCCCACGGAGACGTAGAGGCCAATCCGCCAGGAATGTTGTCAAATAATAGCGCCGAAAGGTTAGGTTGGGTTAGGTTAGGTTATATTACGTAATTGATGTATATAAAGGTCTCACGGAAACGTAGAGGCCAACAAGCCAGGAATGTGGTTAAACATTACCTCCGAGACGTTACTTGGGTTAGGTTAGGTTATACTACGTTATTGATGTATATAAAAGCCCCACGGAAACGTAGAGGCCAACTCGCCAGGAATGTTGTTAAATGTTAGTGCCGAGAGGTTGGGGTGTGTTAGGTTAGGTTATATTACGTTATTGATGTATATACGGCCCTACGGAGACGTAGAGACCAACTCGCCAGGAATGTTGTCAAATATTACCGCCGAGGTGTTAGGTTGGGTTAGGTTAAGTTATATAACGTTATTGATGTATATGAAGGTCCCGCGGAGACGTAGAGGCCAACTCGCCAGGAATGTTGTCAAATATTAGTACCGAGAGTTTGGGTTGGGTTAGGTTAGGTTATATTACGTTATTTATGTATATGAAGGTCCCACGGAGACGTAGAGGCCAACCCGCCAGGAATGTTGTCAAATAATAGCGCCGAAAGGTTAGGTTGGGTTAGGTTAGGTTATATTACGTTATTGATGTATATAAAAGTCCCACGGAGACGTAGAGGCCAATTCGCCAGGAATGTTGACAACTATTACCGCCGAGATGTTAGGATGGGTTAGGTTAGGATAGGTTATATTACGTAATTGATGTATATAAAGGTCTCACGGAGACGTAGACGCCAACTCGCCAGGAATGTTGTCAAATATTACCGCCGAGGTGTTAGGTTGGGTTAGGTTAGGTTATATTACGCTATTGATATATATAAAATTCCCACGGAGACGTAGAGTCCAACTCGCCAGGAATGTTGTCAAATATTAGTGCCGAGAGGTTGGGTTGTGTTAGGTTAGGTTATATTACGTTATTGATGTATATAAGGCCCTACGGAGACGTAGAGGCCAACTCGCCAGGAATGTTGTCAAATATTACCGCCGAGGTGTTAGGTTGGGTTAGGTTAGGTTATATTACGCTATTGATATATATAAAATTCCCACGGAGACGTAGAGTCCAACTCGCCAGGAATGTTGTCAAATATTAGTACCGAGATGTTAGGTTGGGTTAGGTTAGGTTATATTACGTTATTGATGTATATAAAAGTCCCACGGAGACGTAGAGGCCAACTCGCCAGTAATGTTGTCAAATAATAGCGCCGAAAGGTTAGGCTGGGTTAGGTTAGGTTATATTACGTTATTGATGTATATAAAAGCCCCACGGAAACGTAGAGGCCAACTCGCCAGGAATGTTGTTAAATGTTAGTGCCGAGAGGTTGGGTTGTGTTAGGTTAGGTTATATTACGTTATTGATGTATATAAGGCCCTACGGAGACGTAGAGACCAACTCGCCAGGAATGTTGTCAAATATTACCGCCGAGGTGTTAGGTTGGGTTAGGTTAGGTTATATTACGCTATTGATATATATAAAATTCCCACGGAGACGTAGAGTCCAACTCGCCAGGAATGTTGTCAAATATTAGTGCCGAGAGGTTGGGTTGTGTTAGGTTAGGTTATATTACGTTATTGATGTATATAAGGCCCTACGGAGACGTAGAGGCCAACTCGCCAGGAATGTTGTCAAATAATATCGCCGAGATCGTAGGTTGGGTTAGGTTAGGTTATATTACGCTATTGATGTATATAAAAGTCCCACGGAGACGTAGAGGCCAACAAGCCAGGAATGTGTTCAAATAATAGCGCCGAAAGGTTAGGTTGGGTTAAGTTAGGTTATATAACGTTATTGATGTATATGAAGGTCCCGCGGAGACGTAGAGGCCAACTCGCCAGGAATGTTGTCAAATATTAGTACCGAGAGTTTGGGTTGGGTTAGGTTAGGTTATATTACGTTATTTATGTATATGAAGGTCCCACGGAGACGTAGAGGCCAACCCGCCAGGAATGTTGTCAAATAATAGCGCCGAAAGGTTAGGTTGGGTTAGGTTAGGTTATATTACGTTATTGATGTATATAAAGGTCTCACGGAAACGTAGAGGCCAACAAGCCAGGAATGTTGTCAAATATTAGCGCCGAGATGTTAGGTTGGGTTAGGTTAGGTTATATTACGTTATTGATGTATATAAAGATCTCACGGAAACGTAGAGGCCAACAAGCCAGGAATGTGGTTAAACATTACCTCCGAGACGTTACTTTGGGTTAGGTTAGGTTATATTACGTTATTGATGTATATAAAAGCCCCACGGAAACGTAGAGGCCAACTCGCCAGGAATGGTGTCAAATATTAGTGCCGAGAGGTTGGTTTGTGTTAGGTTAGGTTATATTACGTTATTGATGTATATAAGGCCCTACGGAGACGTAGAGACCAACTCGCCAGGAATGTTGTCAAATATTACCGCCGAGGTGTTAGGTTGGGTTAGGTTAGGTTATATTACGCTATTGACATATATAAAATTCACACGGAGACGTAGAGTCCAACTCGCCAGGAATGTTGTCAAATATTAGTACCGAGATGTTAGGTTGTGTTAGGTTAGGTTATATTACGCTATTGATGTATATAAAAGTCCCACGGAGACATAGAGGCCAACTCGACAGGAATGTTGTCAAATAATATCTCCGAGATCTTAGGTTGGGTTAGGATAGGTTATATTACGCTATTGATGTATATAAATGTCCCACGGAGACGTAGAGGCGAACAAGCCAGGAATGTGGTCAAATAATAGCGCCGAAAGGTTAGGTTGGGTTAGGTTAGGTTATATTACGTTATTGATGTATATGAAGGTCCCACGGAGACGTAGAGGCCAACTCGCCAGGAATGTTGTCAAATAATAGCGCCGAAAGGTTAGGTTGGGTTAGGTTAGGTTATATTACGTTATTAATGTATATAAAAGTCCCACGGAGACGTAGAGGCCAACTCGCCAGTAATGTTGTCAAATAATAGCGCCGAAAGGTTAGGTTGGGTTAGGTTAGGTTATATTACGTTATTGATGTATATAAAAGTCCCACGGATACGTAAAGGCCAACTCGCCAGGAATGTTGTCAAATAATAGCGCCGAGAGGTTAGGTTGGGTTATATAAGGTTATATTACGTTATTGATGGATATGAAGGTCTCATGGAGACGTAGAGGCCAACTCGCCAGGAATGTTGTCAAATATTACCGCCGAGATGTTAGGTTGGGATAGGTTAGGTTATTTTACGTTATTGATGTATATAAAGGTCCCACGGAAACATAGAGGCCAACAAGCCAGGAATGTTGTGAAATATTACAGCCGAAATGTTACGTTGGGTTATTTTAGGTTAAATTACGTTATTGATGGATATGAATGTCCCACGGAGACGTAGAGGCCAACAAGCTAGGAATGTTGTCAAATATTACACTCGAGATGTTACGTTGGGTTAGGTTAGGTTATATTACGTTTTTCATGTATATGAAGGCCTCACGGAAACGTAGAAGCCAACTCGACAGAAATGTTGTCAAATATTAGTGTCGAGATCTTAGGTTGGGTTAGGTTAGGTTATATTACGCTATTGATGTATATAAAAGTCCCACGGAGACGTAGAGGCTAACAAGCCAGGAATGTTGTCAGATAATAGCGCCGAAAGGTTAGGTTGGGTTAGGTTAGGTTATATTACGTTATTGATGTATATAAAAGTCCCTCGGAGACGTAGAGGCCAACTCAACAGGAATGTTGTCAAATACTAGCGCCGAGAGGTTAGGTTGGGTTATATAAGGTTATATTACGTTATTGATGGATATGAAGGTCTCATGGAGACGTAGAGGCCAACTCGCCAGGAATGTTGTCAAATATTAGTGTCGAGATCTTAGGTTGGGTTAGGTTAGGTTATATTACGCTATTGATGTATATAAAAGCCCCACGGAAACGTAGAGGCCAACTCGCCAGGAATGGTGTCAAATATTAGTGCCGAGAGGTTGGTTTGTGTTAGGTTAGGTTATATTACGTTATTGATGTATATAAGGCCCTACGGAGACGTAGAGACCAACTCGCCAGGAATGTTGTCAAATATTACCGCCGAGGTGTTAGGTTGGGTTAGGTTATGTTATATTACGCTATTGACATATATAAAATTCACACGGAGACGTAGAGTCCAACTCGCCAGGAATGTTGTCAAATATTAGTACCGAGATGTTAGGTTGTGTTAGGTTAGGTTATATTACGCTATTGATGTATATAAAAGTCCCACGGAGACATAGAGGCCAACTCGACAGGAATGTTGTCAAATAATATCTACGAGATCTTAGGTTGGGTTAGGATAGGTTATATTACGCTATTGATGTATATAAATGTCCCACGGAGACGTAGAGGCCAACAAGCCAGGAATGTGGTCAAATAATAGCGCCGAAAGGTTAGGTTGGGTTAGGTTAGGTTATATTACGTTATTGATGTATATGAAGGTCCCACGGAGACGTAGAGGCCAACTCGCCAGGAATGTTGTCAAATAATAGCGCCGAAAGGTTAGGTTGGGTTAGGTTAGGTTATATTACGTTATTAATGTATATAAAAGTCCCACGGAGACGTAGAGGCCAACTCGCCAGTAATGTTGTCAAATAATAGCGCCGAAAGGTTAGGTTGGGTTAGGTTAGGTTATATTACGTTATTGATGTATATAAAAGTCCCTCGGAGACGTAGAGGCCAACTCAACAGGAACGTTGTCAAATACTAGCGCCGAGAGGTTAGGTTGGGTTATATAAGGTTATATTACGTTATTGATGGATATGAAGGTCTCATGGAGACGTAGAGGCCAACTCGCCAGGAATGTTGTCAAATATTACCGCCGAGATGTTAGGTTGGGTTAGGTTAGGTTATTTTACGTTATTGATGTATATAAAGGTCCCACGGAAACATAGAGGCCAACAAGCCAGGAATGTTGTGAAATATTACAGCCGAAATGTTACGTTGGGTTATTTTAGGTTAAATTACGTTATTAATGGATATGAATGTCCCACGGAGACGTAGAGGCCAACAAGCTAGGAATGTTGTCAAATATTACACTCGAGATGTTACGTTGGGTTAGGTTATATTACGTTTTTCATGTATATGAAGGCCTCACGGAGACGTAGAAGCCAACTCGACAGGAATGTTGTCAAATATTAGTGTCGAGATCTTAGGTTGGGTTAGGTTAGGTTATATTACGCTATTGATGTATATAAAAGTCCCACGGAGACGTAGAGGCCAACTCGCCAGTAATGTTGTCAAATAATAGCTCCGAAATGTTAGGTTGGATTAGGTTAGGTTATATTACGTTATTGATGTATATAAAAGTCCCACGGATACGTAAAGGCCAACTCGCCAGGAATGTTGTCAAATAATAGCGCCGAGAGGTTAGGTTGGGTTATATAAGGTTATATTACGTTATTGATGGATATGAAGGTCTCATGGAGACGTAGAGGCCAACTCGCCAGGAATGTTGTCAAATATTACCGCCGAGATGTTAGGTTGGGATAGGTTAGGTTATTTTACGTTATTGATGTATATAAAGGTCCCACGGAAACATAGAGGCCAACAAGCCAGGAATGTTGTGAAATATTACAGCCGAAATGTTACGTTGGGTTATTTTAGGTTAAATTACGTTATTGATGGATATGAATGTCCCACGGAGACGTAGAGGCCAACAAGCTAGGAATGTTGTCAAATATTACACTCGAGATGTTACGTTGGGTTAGGTTAGGTTATATTACGTTTTTCATGTATATGAAGGCCTCACGGAAACGTAGAAGCCAACTCGACAGAAATGTTGTCAAATATTAGTGTCGAGATCTTAGGTTGGGTTAGGTTAGGTTATATTACGCTATTGATGTATATAAAAGTCCCACGGAGACGTGGAGGCTAACAAGCCAGGAATGTTGTCAAATAATAGCGCCGAAAGGTTAGGTTGGGTTAGGTTAGGTTATATTACGTTTTTAATGTATATAAAAGTCCCACGGAGACGTAGAGGCCAACTCGCCAGTAATGTTGTCAAATAATAGCGCCGAAAGGTTAGGTTGGGTTAGGTTAGGTTATATTACGTTATTGATGTATATAAAAGTCCCACGGAGACGTAGAGGCCAACTCGCCAGTAATGTTGTCAAATAATAGCGCCGAAAGGTTAGGTTGGGTTAGGTTAGGTTATATTACGTTATTGATGTATATAAAAGTCCCTCGGAGACGTAGAGGCCAACTCAACAGGAATGTTGTCAAATACTAGCGCCGAGAGGTTAGGTTGGGTTATATAAGGTTATATTACGTTATTGATGGATATGAAGGTCTCATGGAGACGTAGAGGCCAACTCGCCAGGAATGTTGTCAAATATTAGTGTCGAGATCTTAGGTTGGGTTAGGTTAGGTTATATTACGCTATTGATGTATATAAAAGTCCCACGGAGACGTAGAGGCCAACAAGCCAGGAATGTTGTCAAATAATAGCTCCGAAAGGTTAGGTTGGATTAGGTTAGGTTATATTACGTTATTGATGTATATAAAAGTCCCACGGATACGTAAAGGCCAACTCGCCAGGAATGTTGTCAAATAATAGCGCCGAGAGGTTAGGTTGGGTTATATAAGGTTATATTACGTTATTGATGGATATGAAGGTCTCACGGGGACGTAGACGCCAACTCGCCAGGAATGTTGTCAAATATTAGCGCCGAGATGTTAGGTTGGGTTAGGTTAGGTTATATTACGTTATTGATGTATATAAAGATCTCACGGAAACGTAGAGGCCAACAAGCCAGGAATGTGGTTAAACATTACCTCCGAGACGTTACTTTGGGTTAGGTTAGGTTATATTACGTTATTGATGTATATAAAAGCCCCACGGAAACGTAGAGGCCAACTCGCCAGGAATGGTGTCAAATATTAGTGCCGAGAGGTTGGTTTGTGTTAGGTTAGGTTATATTACGTTATTGATGTATATAAGGCCCTACGGAGACGTAGAGACCAACTCGCCAGGAATGTTGTCAAATATTACCGCCGAGGTGTTAGGTTGGGTTAGGTTAGGTTATATTACGCTATTGACATATATAAAATTCACACGGAGACGTAGAGTCCAACTCGCCAGGAATGTTGTCAAATATTAGTACCGAGATGTTAGGTTGTGTTAGGTTAGGTTATATTACGCTATTGATGTATAAAAAAGTCCCACGGAGACGTAGAGGCCAACTCGACAGGAATGTTGTCAAATAATATCGCCGAGATCGTAGGTTGGGTTAGGTTAGGTTATATTACGCTATTGATGTATATAAAAGTCCCACGGAGACGTAGAGGCCAACTCGCCAGTAATGTTGTCAAATAATAGCGCCGAAAGGTTAGGTTGGGTTAGGTTAGTTTATATTACGTTATTGATGTATATAAAAGTCCCACGGAGACGTAGAGGCCAATTCGCCAGGAATGTTGTCAACTATTACCGCCGAGATGTTAGGTTGGGTTAGGTTAGGTTATATTACGTAATTGATGTATATAAAGGTCGCACGGAAACGTAGAGGCCAACAAGCCAGGAATGTGGTTAAACATTACCTCGGAGACGTTACTTGGGTTCGGTTAGGTTATATTACGTTATTGATGTATATAAAAGCCCCACGGAAACGTAGAGGCCAACTCGCCAGGAATGTTGTCAAATGTTAGTGCCGAGAGGTTGGGTTGGGTTAGGTTTGGTTATATTACGTTATTGATGTATATAAAAGACCCACGGATACGTAGAGGCCAACTCGCCAGGAATGTTGTCAAATAATAGCGCCGAAAGGTTAGGTTGGGTTAGGTTAGGTTATATTACGTTATTAATGTATATAAAAGTCCCACGGAGACGTAGAGGCCAACTCGCCAGTAATGTTGTCAAATAATAGCGCCGAAAGGTTAGGTTGGGTTAGGTTAGGTTATATTACGTTATTGATGTATATAAAAGTCCCTCGGAGACGTAGAGGCCAACTCAACAGGAACGTTGTCAAATACTAGCGCCGAAAGGTTAGGTTGGGTTATATAAGGTTATATTACGTTATTGATGGATATGAAGGTCTCATGGAGACGTAGAGGCCAACTCGCCAGGAATGTTGTCAAATATTACCGCCGAGATGTTAGGTTGGGTTAGGTTAGGTTATTTTACGTTATTGATGTATATAAAGGTCCCACGGAAACATAGAGGCCAACAAGCCAGGAATGTTGTGAAATATTACAGCCGAAATGTTACGTTGGGTTATTTTAGGTTAAATGACGTTATTAATGGATATGAATGTCCCACGGAGACGTAGAGGCCAACAAGCTAGGAATGTTGTCAAATATTACACTCGAGATGTTACGTTGGGTTAGGTTATATTACGTTTTTCATGTATATGAAGGCCTCACGGAGACGTAGAAGCCAACTCGACAGGAATGTTGTCAAATATTAGTGTCGAGATCTTAGGTTGGGTTAGGTTAGGTTATATTACGCTATTGATGTATATAAAAGTCCCACGGAGACGTAGAGGCCAACAAGCCAGGAATGTTGTCAAATAATAGCTCCGAAAGGTTAGGTTGGATTAGGTTAGGTTATATTACGTTATTGATGTATATAAAAGTCCCACGGATACGTAAAGGCCAACTCGCCAGGAATGTTGTCAAATAATAGCGCCGAGAGGTTAGGTTGGGTTATATAAGGTTATATTACGTTATTGATGGATATGAAGGTCTCACGGGGACGTAGACGCCAACTCGCCAGGAATGTTGTCAAATATTAGCGCCGAGATGTTAGGTTGGGTTAGGTTAGGTTATATTACGTTATTGATGTATATAAAGATCTCACGGAAACGTAGAGGCCAACAAGCCAGGAATGTGGTTAAACATTACCTCCGAGACGTTACTTTGGGTTAGGTTAGGTTATATTACGTTATTGATGTATATAAAAGCCCCACGGAAACGTAGAGGCCAACTCGATAGGAATGGTGTCAAATATTAGTGCCGAGAGGTTGGTTTGTGTTAGGTTAGGTTATATTACGTTATTGATGTATATAAGGCCCTACGGAGACGTAGAGGCCAACTCGCCAGGAATGTTGTCAAATATTACCGCCGAGGTGTTAGGTTGGGTTAGGTTAGGTTATATTACGCTATTGATGTATATAAAATTCCCACGGAGACGTAGAGTCCAACTCGCCAGGAATGTTGTCAAATATTAGTACCGAGATGTTAGGTTGTGTTAGGTTAGGTTATATTACGCTATTGATGTATAAAAAAGTCCCACGGAGACGTAGAGGCCAACTCGACAGGAATGTTGTCAAATAATATCGCCGAGATCGTAGGTTGGGTTAGGTTAGGTTATATTACGCTATTGATGTATATAAAAGTCCCACGGAGACGTAGAGGCCAACTCGCCAGTAATGTTGTCAAATAATAGCGCCGAAAGGTTAGGTTGGGTTAGGTTAGTTTATATTACGTTATTGATGTATATAAAAGTCCCACGGAGACGTAGAGGCCAATTCGCGAGGAATGTTGTCAACTATTACCGCCGAGATGTTAGGTTGGGTTAGGTTAGGTTATATTACGTAATTGATGTATATAAAGGTCGCACGGAAACGTAGAGGCCAACAAGCCAGGAATGTGGTTAAACATTACCTCGGAGACGTTACTTGGGTTCGGTTAGGTTATATTACGTTATTGATGTATATAAAAGCCCCACGGAAACGTAGAGGCCAACTCGCCAGGAATGTTGTCAAATGTTAGTGCCGAGAGGTTGGGTTGTGCTAGGTTAGGTTATATTATGTTATTGATATATATAAGGCCCTACGGAGACGTAGAGGCCAACTCGCCAGGAATGTTGTCAAATATTACCGCCGAGGTGTTAGGTTGGGTTAGGTTAGGTTCTATTACGCTATTGATATATATAAAATTCCCACGGAGACGTAGAGGCCAACTCGCCAGGAATGTTGTCAAATAATAGCGCCGAAAGGTTAGGTTGGATTAGGTTAGGTTATATTACGTTATTGATGTATATAAAAGTCCCACGGAGACGTAGAGGCCAACTCGCCAGGAATGTTGTCAAATATTACCGCCGAGATGTTAGGTTGGGTTAGGTTAGGTTATATTACGTTATTGATGTATATGAAGGTCCCACGGAGACGTAGAGGCCAACTCGCCAGGAATGTTGTCAAATATTACCGCCGAGATGTTAGGTTGGGTTAGGTTAGGTTATATTACGTTATTGATGTATATAAAGATCTCACGGAAACGTAGAAGCCAACAAGCCAGGAATGTGGTTAAACATTACCTCCGTGACGTTACTTTGGGTTAGGTTAGGTTATATTGCGTTATTGATGTATATAAAAGCCCCACGGAAACGTAGAGGCCAACTCGCCAGGAATGTTGTCAAATATTAGTGCCGAGACTTTGGGTTGTGTTAGGTTATGTTATATTACGTTATTGATGTATATAAAGGCCCCACGGAGACGTAGAGGCCAACTCGCCAGGAATGTTGTCAAATATTACCGCCGAGATGTTAGGTTGGGTTAGGATAGGTTATATTACGTTTTTGATGTATATGAAGGCCCCACGGAGACGTAGAGGCCAACAAGCCAGGAATGTTGTCAAATAATAGCGCCGAAAGGTTAGGTTGGATTAGGTTAGGTTATATTACGTTATTGATGTATATAAAAGTCCCACGGATACGTAGAGGCCAACTCGCCAGGAATGTTGTCAAATAATAGCGCTGAGACGTTACTTTGGGTTAGGTTAGGTTATATTACGTTATTGATGTATATAAAAGCCCCACGGAAACGTAGAGGCCAACTCGCCAGGAATGTTGTCAAATATTAGTGCCGAGAGGTTGGGTTGTGTTAGGTTAGGTTATATTACGTTATTGATGTATATAAGGCCCTACGGAGACGTAGAGGCCAACTCGCCAGGAATGTTGTCAAATATTACCGCCGAGATGTTAGGTTGGGTTAGGATAGGTTATATTACGTTTTTGATGTATATGAAGGCCCCACGGAGACGTAGAGGCCAACAAGCCAGGAATGTTGTCAAATAATAGCGCCGAAAGGTTAGGTTGGATTAGGTTAGGTTATATTACGTTATTGATGGATATGAAGGTTTCACGGAGACGTAGAGGCCAACTCGCCAGGAATGTTGTCAAATAATAGCGCCGAAAGGTTAGGTTGGGTTAGGTTAGGTTATATTACGTTATTGATGTATATAAAAGTCCCACGGACACGTAGAGGCCAACTCGCCAGGAATGTTGTCAAATAATAGCGCCGAAAGGTTAGGTTGGGTTAAGTTAGGTTATATTACGTTATTGATTGATATGAATGTCCCACGGAGACGTAGACGCCAACAAGCCAGCAATGTTGTCAAATATTACACTCGAGATGTTACGTTGGGTTAGGTTAGGTTATATTACGTTTTTGATGTATATGAAGGCCTCACGGAGACGTAGAAGCCAACTCGACAGGAATGTTGTCAAATATTAGTGCCGAGATCTTAGGTTGGGTTAGGTTAGGTTATATTACGCTATTGATGTATATAAAAGTCCCACGGAGACGTAGAGGCCAACAAGCCAGGAATGTTGTCAAATAATAGCGCCGAAAGGTTAGGTTGGATTAGGTTAGGTTATATTACGTTATTGATGTATATAAAAGTCCCACGGATACGTAGAGGCCAACTCGCCAGGAATGTTGTCAAATAATAGCGCTGAGACGTTACTTTGGGTTAGGTTAGGTTATATTACGTTATTGATGTATATAAAAGTCCCACGGATACGTAGAGGCCACCTCGCCAGGAATGTTGTCAAATAATAGCGCTGAGACGTTACTTTGGGTTAGGTTAGGTTATATTACGTTATTGATGTATATAAAAGCCCCACGGAAACGTAGAGGCCAACTCGCCAGGAATGTTGTCAAATATTAGTGCCGAGAGATTGGGTTGTGTTAGGTTAGGTTATATTACGTTATTGATGTATATAAGGCCCTACGGAGACGTAGAGGCCAACTCGCCAGGAATGTTGTCAAATATTACCGCCGAGGTGTTAGGTTGGGTTAGGTTAGGTTATATTACGCTATTGATATATATAAAGTTCCCACGGAGACGTAGAGTCCAACTCGCCAGGAATGTTGTCAAATATTAGTACCGAGATGTTAGGTTGTGTTAGGTTAGGTTATATTACGCTATTGATGTATATAAAAGTCCCACGGAGACGTAGAGGCCAACTCGACAGGAATGTGGTCAAATGATAGCGCCGAAAGGTTAGGTTGGGTTAGGTTAGGTTATATTACGTTATTGATGTATATGAAGGTCCCACGGAGACGTAGAGGCCAACCCGCCAGGAATGTTGTCAAATAATAGCGCCGAAAGGTTAGGTTGGGTTAAGTTAGGTTATATTACGTTATTGATGTATATGAAGGTCCCACGGAGACGTAGAGGCCAACTCGCCAGGAATGTTGTCAAATAATAGCGCCGAAAGGTTAGGTTGGGTTAGGTTAGGTTATATTACGTTATTGATGTATATAAAAGTCCCACGGAGACGTAGAGGCCAACTCGCCGGTAATGTTGTCAAATAATAGCGCCGAAAGGTTAGGTTGGGTTAGGTTAGGTTATATTACGTTATTGATGTATATAAAAGTCCCACGGAGACGTAGAGGCCAACTCGCCAGGAATGTTGTCAAATAATAGCGCCGAAAGGTTAGGTTGGGTTAGGTTAGGTTATATTACGTTATTGATGTATATAAAAGTCCCACGGAGACGTAGAGGCCAACTCGCCGGTAATGTTGTCAAATAATAGCGCCGAAAGGTTAGGTTGGGTTAGGTTAGGTTATATTACGTTATTGATGTATATAAAAGTCCCACGGAGACGTAGAGGCCAACTCGCCAGGAATGTTGTCAAATAATAGCGCCGAAAGGTTAGGTTGGGTTAAGTTAGGTTATATTACGTTATTGATGGATATGAAGGTCTCACGGAGACGTAGAGGCCAACTCGCCAGGAATGTTGTCAAATAATAGCGCCGAAAGGTTAGGTTGGGTTAGGTTAGGTTATATTACGTTATTGATGTATATAAAAGTCCCACGGACACGTAGAGGCCAACTCGCCAGGAATGTTGCCAAATAATAGCGCCGAAAGGTTAGGTTGGGTTAAGTTAGGTTATATTACGTTATTGATTGATATGAATGTCCCACGGAGACGTAGACGCCAACAAGCCAGCAATGTTGTCAAATATTACACTCGAGATGTTACGTTTGGTTAGGTTAGGTTATATTACGTTTTTGATGTATATGAAGGCCTCACGGAGACGTAGAAGCCAACTCGACAGGAATGTTGTCAAATATTAGTGCCGAGATCTTAGGTTGGGTTAGGTTAGGTTATATTACGCTATTGATGTATATAAAAGTCCCACGGAGACGTAGAGGCCAACAAGCCAGGAATGTTGTCAAATAATAGCGCCGAAAGGTTAGGTTGGATTAGGTTAGGTTATATTACGTTATTGATGTATATAAAAGTCCCACGGATACGTAGAGGCCAACTCGCCAGGAATGTTGTCAAATAATAGCGCTGAGACGTTACTTTGGGTTAGGTTAGGTTATAGTACGTTATTGATGTACATAAAAGCCCCACGGAAACGTAGAGACCAACTCGCCAGGAATGTTGTCAAATATTAGTGCCGAGAGGTTGGGTTGTGTTAGGTTAGGTTATATTACGTTATTGATGTATATAAGGCCCTACGGAAACGTAGAGGCCAACTCGCCAGGAATGTTGTCAAATATTACCGCCGAGGTGTTAGGTTGGGTTAGGTTAGGTTATATTACGTTATTGATGTATATAAGGCCCTACGGAGACGTAGAGGCCAACTCGCCAGGAATGTTGTCAAATATTACCGCCGAGGTGTTAGGTTGGGTTAGGTTAGGTTATATTACGCTATTGATATATATAAAGTTCCCACGGAGACGTAGAGTCCAACTAGCCAGGAATGTTGTCAAATATTAGTGCCGAAATGTTAGGTTGGGTTAGGTTAGGTTATATTACGTTATTGATGTATAGGAAGGTCCCACGGAGACGTAGAGGCCAACTAGCCAGGAATGTTGTCAAATAATAGCGCCGAAAGGTTAGGTTGGGTTAGGTTAGGTTATATTACGCTACTGATGTATATAAAGGCCCCACGGAGACGTAGAGGCCAACTCGCCAGGAATGTTGTCAAATATTACCGCCGAGGTGTTAGGTTGGGTTAGGTTAGGTTATATTACGCTATTGATATATATAAAGTTCCCACGGAGACGTAGAGTCCAACTCGCCAGGAATGTTGTCAAATATTAGTACCGAGATGTTAGGTTGTGTTAGGTTAGGTTATATTACGCTATTGATGTATATAAAAGTCCCGCGGAGACGTAGAGGCCAACTCGACAGGAATGTTGTCAAATATTAGTGCCGAGAGGTTGGGTTGTGTTAGGTTAGGTTATATTACGTTATTGATGTATATAAGGCCCTACGGAGACGTAGAGGCCAACTCGCCAGGAATGTTGTCAAATATTACCGCCGAGGTGTTAGGTTGGGTTAGGTTAGGTTATATTACGCTATTGATATATATAAAGTTCCCACGGAGACGTAGAGTCCAACTCGCCAGGAATGTTGTCAAATAATAGCGCTGAGACGTTACTTTGGGTTAGGTTAGGTTATAGTACGTTATTGATGTACATAAAAGCCCCACGGAAACGTAGAGACCAACTCGCCAGGAATGTTGTCAAATATTAGTGCCGAGAGGTTGGGTTGTGTTAGGTTAGGTTATATTACGTTATTGATGTATATAAGGCCCTACGGAAACGTAGAGGCCAACTCGCCAGGAATGTTGTCAAATATTACCGCCGAGGTGTTAGGTTGGGTTAGGTTAGGTTATATTACGTTATTGATGTATATAAGGCCCTACGGAGACGTAGAGGCCAACTCGCCAGGAATGTTGTCAAATATTACCGCCGAGGTGTTAGGTTGGGTTAGGTTAGGTTATATTACGCTATTGATATATATAAAGTTCCCACGGAGACGTAGAGTCCAACTAGCCAGGAATGTTGTCAAATATTAGTGCCGAAATGTTAGGTTGGGTTAGGTTAGGTTATATTACGTTATTGATGTATAGGAAGGTCCCACGGAGACGTAGAGGCCAACTAGCCAGGAATGTTGTCAAATAATAGCGCCGAAAGGTTAGGTTGGGTTAGGTTAGGTTATATTACGCTACTGATGTATATAAAGGCCCCACGGAGACGTAGAGGCCAACTCGCCAGGAATGTTGTCAAATATTACCGCCGAGGTGTTAGGTTGGGTTAGGTTAGGTTATATTACGCTATTGATATATATAAAGTTCCCACGGAGACGTAGAGTCCAACTCGCCAGGAATGTTGTCAAATATTAGTACCGAGATGTTAGGTTGTGTTAGGTTAGGTTATATTACGCTATTGATGTATATAAAAGTCCCGCGGAGACGTAGAGGCCAACTCGACAGGAATGTTGTCAAATATTAGTGCCGAGAGGTTGGGTTGTGTTAGGTTAGGTTATATTACGTTATTGATGTATATAAGGCCCTACGGAGACGTAGAGGCCAACTCGCCAGGAATGTTGTCAAATATTACCGCCGAGGTGTTAGGTTGGGTTAGGTTAGGTTATATTACGCTATTGATATATATAAAGTTCCCACGGAGACGTAGAGTCCAACTAGCCAGGAATGTTGTCAAATATTAGTGCCGAGAGGTTGGGTTGTGTTAGGTTAGGTTATATTACGTTATTGATGTATATAAGGCCCTGCGGAGACGTAGAGGCCAACTCGCCAGGAATGTTGTCAAATATTACCGCCGAGGTGTTAGGTTGGGTTAGGTTAGGTTTTATTACGCTATTGATATATATAAAGTTCCCACGGAGACGTAGAGTCCAACTCGCCAGGAATGTTGTCAAATATTAGTACCGAGATGTTAGGTTTGTTAGGTTAGGTTATATTACGCTATTGATGTATATAAAAGTCCCACGGAGACGTAGAGGCCAACTCGACAGGAATGTGGTCAAATAATAGCGCCGAAAGGTTTGGTTGGGTTAGGTTAGGTTATATTACGTTATTGATGTATATGAAGGTCCCACGGAGACGTAGAGGCCAACCCGCCAGGAATGTTGTCAAATAATAGCGCCGAAAGGTTAGGTTGGGTTAAGTTAGGTTATATTACGTTATTGATGTATATGAAGGTCCCACGGAGACGTAGAGGCCAACTCGCCAGGAATGTTGTCAAATAATAGCGCTGAGACGTTACTTTGGGTTAGGTTAGGTTATATTACGTTATTGATGTATATAAAAGCCCCACGGAAACGTAGAGGCCAACTCGCCAGGAATGTTGTCAAATATTAGTGCCGAGAGGTTGGGCTGTGTTAGGTTAGGTTATATTACGTTATTGATGTATATAAGGCCCTACGGAGACGTAGAGGCCAACTCGCCAGGAATGTTGTCAAATATTACCGCCGAGGTGTTAGGTTGGGTTAGGTTAGTTTATATTACGCTATTGATATATATAAAGTTCCCACGGAGACGTAGAGTCCAACTCGCCAGGAATGTTGTCAAATATTAGTACCGAGATGTTAGGTTGCGTTAGGTTAGGTTATATTACGCTATTGATGTATATAAAAGTCCCACGGAGACGTAGAGGCCAACTCGACAGGAATGTTGTCAAATATTAGTGCCGAGAGGTTGGGTTGTGTTAGGTTAGGTTATATTACGTTATTGATGTATATAAGGCCCTACGGAGACGTAGAGGCCAACTCGCCAGGAATGTTGTCAAATATTACCGCCGAGGTGTTAGGTTGGGTTAGGTTAGGTTATATTACGCTATTGATATATATAAAGTTCCCACGGAGACGTAGAGTCCAACTAGCCAGGAACGTTGTCAAATATTAGTGCCGAGAGGTTGGGTTGTGTTAGGTTAGGTTATATTACGTTATTGATGTATATAAGGCCCTGCGGAGACGTAAAGGCCAACTCGCCAGGAATGTTGTCAAATATTACCGCCGAGGTGTTAGGTTGGGTTAGGTTAGGTTATATTACGCTATTGACATATATAAAATTCCCACGGAGACGTAGAGTCCAACTCGCCAGGAATGTTGTCAAATATTAGTACCGAGATGTTAGGTTGTGTTAGGTTAGGTTATATTACGCTATTGATGTATATAAAAGTCCCACGGAGACGTAGAGGCCAACAAGCCAGGAATGTTGTCAAATATTACCGCCGAGATGTTAGGTTGGGTTAGGTTAGGTTATATTACGTTTTTGATGTGTATGAAGGCCCCACGGAGACGTAGAGGCAAACTCGACAGGAATGTTGTCAAATATTAGCGCCGAGATCTTAGGTTGGGTTAGGTTAGGTTATATTACGCTACTGATGTATATAAAAGTCCCACGGAGACGTAGAGGCCAACTCGCCAGGAATGTTGTCAAATAATAGCGCCGAAAGGTTAGGTTGGATTAGGTTAGGTTATATTACGTTATTGATGTATATAAAAGTCCCACGGATACGTAGAGGCCAACTCGCCGGGAATGTTGTCAAATAATAGCGCTGAGACGTTACTTTGGGTTAGGTTAGGTTATATTACGTTATTGATGTATATAAAAGCCCCACGGAAACGTAGAGGCCAACTCGCCAGGAATGTTGTCAAATATTAGTGCCGAGAGGTTGGGTTGTGTTAGGTTAGGTTATATTACGTTATTGATGTATATAAGGCCCTACGGAGACGTAGAGGCCAACTCGCCAGGAATGTTGTCAAATATTACCGCCGAGGTGTTAGGTTGGGTTAGGTTAGTTTATATTACGCTATTGATATATATAAAGTTCCCACGGAGACGTAGAGTCCAACTCGCCAGGAATGTTGTCAAATATTAGTACCGAGATGTTAGGTTGCGTTAGGTTAGGTTATATTACGCTATTGATGTATATAAAAGTCCCACGGAGACGTAGAGGCCAACTCGACAGGAATGTTGTCAAATATTAGTGCCGAGAGGTTGGGTTGTGTTAGGTTAGGTTATATTACGTTATTGATGTATATAAGGCCCTACGGAGACGTAGAGGCCAACTCGCCAGGAATGTTGTCAAATATTACCGCCGAGGTGTTAGGTTGGGTTAGGTTAGGTTATATTACGCTATTGATATATATAAAGTTCCCACGGAGACGTAGAGTCCAACTAGCCAGGAACGTTGTCAAATATTAGTGCCGAGAGGTTGGGTTGTGTTAGGTTAGGTTATATTACGTTATTGATGTATATAAGGCCCTGCGGAGACGTAGAGGCCAACTCGCCAGGAATGTTGTCAAATATTACCGCCGAGGTGTTAGGTTGGGTTAGGTTAGGTTATATTACGCTATTGACATATATAAAATTCCCACGGAGACGTAGAGTCCAACTCGCCAGGAATGTTGTCAAATATTAGTACCGAGATGTTAGGTTGTGTTAGGTTAGGTTATATTACGCTATTGATGTATATAAAAGTCCCACGGAGACGTAGAGGCCAACAAGCCAGGAATGTTGTCAAATATTACCGCCGAGATGTTAGGTTGGGTTAGGTTAGGTTATATTACGTTTTTGATGTGTATGAAGGCCCCACGGAGACGTAGAGGCAAACTCGACAGGAATGTTGTCAAATATTAGCGCCGAGATCTTAGGTTGGGTTAGGTTAGGTTATATTACGCTACTGATGTATATAAAAGTCCCACGGAGACGTAGAGGCCAACTCGCCAGGAATGTTGTCAAATAATGGCGCCGAAAGGTTAGGTTGGGTTAGGTCAGGTTATATTACGTTATTGATGGATATGAATGTCCCACGGAGACGTAGAGGCCAACAAGCCAGGAATGTGGTCAAATAATAGCGCCGAAAGATTAGGTTGGGTTAGATTAGGTTATATTACGTTATTGATGTATATGAAGGACCCACGGAGACGTAGAGGCCAACTCGCCAGGAATGTTGTCAAATATTACCGCCGAAATGTTAGGTTGGCTTAGGTTAGGTTATATTACGCTATTGATATATATAAAATTCCCACGGAGACGTAGAGTCCAACTCGAAAGGAATGTTGTCAAATATTCGTACCGAGATGTTAGGTTGTGTTAGGTTAGGTTATATTACGCTATTGATGTATATAAAAGTCCCACGGAGACGTAGAGTCCAACTCGCCAGGAATGTTGTCAAATATTAGTACCGAGATGTTAGGTTGTGTTAGGTTAGGTTATATTACGCTATTGATGTATATAAAAGTCCCACGGAGACGTAGAGGCCAACAAGCCAGGAATGTGGTCAAATAATAGCGCCGAAATGTTAGGTTGGGTTAGGTTAGGTTATATTACGTTATTGATGTATAGGAAGGTCCCACGGAGACGTAGAGGCCAACTAGCCAGGAATGTTGTCAAATAATAGCGCCGAAAGGTTAGGTTGGGTTAGGTTAGGTTATATTACGTTATTGATGTATATAAAAGTCCCACGGAGACGTAGAGGCCAACTCGCCAGGTATGTTGTCAAATAATAGCGCCGAAAGGTTAGGTTGGGTTAAGTTAGGTTATATTACGTTATTGTTGGATATGAAGGTCTCACGGGGACGTAGAGGCCAACTCGCCAAGAATGTTGTCAAATAATAGCGCCGAAAGGTTAGGTTGGGTTAGGTTAGGTTATATTACGTTATTGATGTATATAAAAGTCCCACGGACACGTAGAGGCCAACTCGCCAGGAATGTTGTCAAATAATAGCGCCGAGAGGTTAGGTTGGTTTATATAATGTTATATTACGTTATTGATGGATATGAAAGTCTCACGGAGACGTAGAGGCCAATTCGCCAGGAATGTTGTCAACTATTACCGCCGAGATGTTAGGTTGGGTTAGGTTAGGTTATATTACGTTATTGATGTATATAAAGGTCTCACGGAAACGTAGAGGCCAACAAGCCAGGAATGTGGTTAAACATTACCTCCGAGACGTTACTTTGGGTTAGGTTAGGTTATATTACGTTATTGATGTATATAAAAGCCCCACGGAAACGTAGAGGCCAACTCGCCAGGAATGTTGTCAAATATTAGTGCCGAGAGGTTGGGTTGTGCTAGGTTAGGTTATATTATGTTATTGATATATATAAGGCCCTACGGAGACGTAGAGGCCAACTCGCCAGGAATGTTGTCAAATATTACCGCCGAGGTGTTAGGTAGGGTTAGTTTAGGTTCTATTACGCTATTGATATATATAAAATTCCCACGGAGACGTAGAGGCCAACTCGCCAGAAATGTTGTCAAATAATAGCGCCGAAAGGTTAGGTTGGATTAGGTTAGGTTATATTACGTTATTGATGTATATAAAAGTCCCACGGAGACGTAGGGGCCAACTCGCCAGGAATGTTGTCAAATATTACCGCCGAGATGTTAGGTTGGGTTAGGTTAGGTTATATTACGTTTTTGATGTGTATGAAGGCCCCACGGAGACGTGGAGGCCAACTCGACAGGAATGTTGTCAAATATTAGCGCCGAGATCTTAGGTTGGGTTAGGTTAGGTTATATTACGCTACTGATGTATATAAAAGTCCCACGGAGACGTAGAGGCCAACTCGCCAGGAATGTTGTCAAATAATAGCGCCGAAAGGTTAGGTTGGGTTAAGTTAGGTTATATTACGTTATTGATGTATATGAAGGTCCCACGGAGACGTAGAGGCCAACTCGCCAGGAATGTTGTCAAATAATAGCGCCGAAAGGTTAGGTTGGGTTAGGTTAGGTTATATTACGTTATTGATGTATATAAAAGTCCCACGGAGACGTAGAGGCCAACTCGCCAGGAATGTTGTCAAATAATAGCGTCGAAAGGTTAGGTTGGGTTAGGTTAGGTTATATTACGTTATTGATGTATATAAAAGTCCCACGGACACGTAGAGGCCAACTCGCCAGGAATGTTGTCAAATAATAGCGCCGAAAGGTTAGGTTGGGTTAAGTTAGGTTATATTACGTTATTGATTGATATGAATGTCCCACGGAGACGTAGACGCCAACAAGCCAGCAATGTTGTCAAATATTACACTCGAGATGTTACGTTGGGTTAGGTTAGGTTATATTACGTTTTTGATGTATATGAAGGCCTCACGGAGACGTAGAAGCCAACTCGACAGGAATGTTGTCAAATATTAGTGCCGAGATCTTAGGTTGGGTTAGGTTAGGTTATATTACGCTATTGATGTATATAAAAGTCCCACGGAGACGTAGAGGCCAACAAGCCAGGAATGTTGTCAAATAATAGCGCCGAAAGGTTAGGTTGGATTAGGTTAGGTTATATTACGTTATTGATGTATATAAAAGTCCCACGGATACGTAGAGGCCAACTCGCCAGGAATGTTGTCAAATAATAGCGCTGAGACGTTACTTTGGGTTAGGTTAGGTTATATTACGTTATTGATGTATATAAAAGCCCCACGGAAACGTAGAGGCCAACTCGCCAGGAATGTTGTCAAATATTAGTGCCGAGAGGTTGGGTTGTGTTAGGTTAGGTTATATTACGTTATTGATGTATATAAGGCCCTACGGAGACGTAGAGGCCAACTCGCCAGGAATGTTGTCAAATATTACCGCCGAGGTGTTAGGTTGGGTTAGGTTAGGTTATATTACGCTATTGATATATATAAAGTTCCCACGGAGACGTAGAGTCCAACTCGCCAGGAATGTTGTCAAATATTAGTACCGAGATGTTAGGTTGTGTTAGGTTAGGTTATATTACGCTATTGATGTATATAAAAGTCCCACGGAGACGTAGAGGCCAACTCGACAGGAATGTTGTCAAATATTAGTGCCGAGAGGTTGGGTTGTGTTAGGTTAGGTTATATTACGTTATTGATGTATATAAGGCCCTACGGAGACGTAGAGGCCAACTAGCCAGGAATGTTGTCAAATATTACCGCCGAGGTGTTAGGTTGGGTTAGGTTAGGTTATATTACGCTATTGATATATATAAAGTTCCCACGGAGACGTAGAGTCCAACTAGCCAGGAATGTTGTCAAATATTAGTGCCGAGAGGTTGGGTTGTGTTAGGTTAGGTTATATTACGTTATTGATGTATATAAGGCCCTGCGGAGACGTAGAGGCCAACTCGCCAGGAATGTTGTCAAATATTACCGCCGAGGTGTTAGGTTGGGTTAGGTTAGGTTATATTACGCTATTGACATATATAAAATTCCCACGGAGACGTAGAGTCGAACTCGCCAGGAATGTTGTCAAATATTAGTACCGAGATGTTAGGTTGTGTTAGGTTAGGTTATATTACGCTATTGATGTATATAAAAGTCCCACGGAGACGTAGAGGCCAACAAGCCAGGAATGTGGTCAAATAATAGCGCCGAAATGTTAGGTTGGGTTAGGTTAGGTTATATTACGTTATTGTTGGATATGAAGGTCTCACGGGGACGTAGAGGCCAACTCGCCAGGAATGTTGTCAAATAATAGCGCCGAAAGGTTAGGTTGGGTTAGGTTAGGTTATATTACGTTATTGATGTATATAAAAGTCCCACGGACACGTAGAGGCCAACTCGCCAGGAATGTTGTCAAATAATAGCGCCGAGAGGTTAGGTTGGTTTATATAATGTTATATTACGTTATTGATGGATATGAAAGTCTCACGGAGACGTAGAGGCCAATTCGCCAGGAATGTTGTCAACTATTACCGCCGAGATGTTAGGTTGGGTTAGGTTAGGTTATATTACGTTATTGATGTATATAAAGGTCTCACGGAAACGTAGAGGCCAACAAGCCAGGAATGTGGTTAAACATTACCTCCGAGACGTTACTTTGGGTTAGGTTAGGTTATATTACGTTATTGATGTACATAAAAGCCCCACGGAAACGTAGAGGCCAACTCGCCAGGAATGTTGTCAAATATTAATGCCGAGAGGTTGGGTTGTGCTAGGTTAGGTTATATTATGTTATTGATATATATAAGGCCCTACGGAGACGTAGAGGCCAACTCGCCAGGAATGTTGTCAAATATTACCGCCGAGGTGTTAGGTTGGGTTAGTTTAGGTTCTATTACGCTATTGATATATATAAAATTCCCACGGAGACGTAGAGGCCAACCCGCCAGAAATGTTGTCAAATAATAGCGCCGAAAGGTTAGGTTGGATTAGGTTAGGTTATATTACGTTATTGATGTATATAAAAGTCCCACGGAGACGTAGAGGCCAACTCGCCAGGAATGTTGTCAAATATTACCGCCGAGATGTTAGGTTGGGTTAGGTTAGGTTATATTACGTTTTTGATGTGTATGAAGGCCCCACGGAGACGTAGAGGCAAACTCGACAGGAATGTTGTCAAATATTAGCGCCGAGATCTTAGGTTGGGTTAGGTTAGGTTATATTACGCTACTGATGTATATAAAAGTCCCACGGAGACGTAGAGGCCAACTCGCCAGGAATGTTGTCAAATAATGGCGCCGAAAGGTTAGGTTGGATTAGGTTAGGTTATATTACGCTACTGATGTATATAAAGGCCCCACGGAGACGTAGAGGCCAACTCGCCAGGAATGTTGTCAAATATTACCGCCGAGATGTTAGGTTGGGTTAGGATAGGTTATATTACGTTTTTGATGTATATGAAGGCCCCACGGAGACGTAGAGGCCAACAAGCCAGGAATGTTGTCAAATAATAGCGCCGAAAGGTTAGGTTGGATTAGGATAGGTTATATTACGTTATTGATGTATATAAAAGTCCCACGGACACGTAGAGGCCAACTCGCCAGGAATGTTGTCAAATAATAGCGCCGAAAGGTTAGGTTGGGTTAAGTTAGGTTATATTACGTTATTGATTGATATGAATGTCCCACGGAGACGTAGACGCCAACAAGCCAGCAATGTTGTCAAATATTACACTCGAGATGTTACGTTGGGTTAGGTTAGGTTATATTACGTTTTTGATGTATATGAAGGCCTCACGGAGACGTAGAAGCCAACTCGACAGGAATGTTGTCAAATATTAGTGCCGAGATCTTAGGTTGGGTTAGGTTAGGTTATATTACGCTATTGATGTATATAAAAGTCCCACGGAGACGTAGAGGCCAACAAGCCAGGAATGTTGTCAAATAATAGCGCCGAAAGGTTAGGTTGGATTAGGTTAGGTTATATTACGTTATTGATGTATATAAAAGTCCCACGGATACGTAGAGGCCAACTCGCCAGGAATGTTGTCAAATAATAGCGCTGAGACGTTACTTTGGGTTAGGTTAGGTTATATTACGTTATTGATGTATATAAAAGCCCCACGGAAACGTAGAGGCCAACTCGCCAGGAATGTTGTCAAATATTAGTGCCGAGAGGTTGGGTTGTGTTAGGTTAGGTTATATTACGTTATTGATGTATATAAGGCCCTACGGAGACGTAGAGGCCAACTCGCCAGGAATGTTGTCAAATATTACCGCCGAGGTGTTAGGTTGGGTTAGGTTAGGTTATATTACGCTATTGATATATATAAAGTTCCCACGGAGACGTAGAGTCCAACTCGCCAGGAATGTTGTCAAATATTAGTACCGAGATGTTAGGTTGTGTTAGGTTAGGTTATATTACGCTATTGATGTATATAAAAGTCCCACGGAGACGTAGAGGCCAACTCGACAGGAATGTTGTCAAATATTAGTGCCGAGAGGTTGGGTTGTGTTAGGTTAGGTTATATTACGTTATTGATGTATATAAGGCCCTACGGAGACGTAGAGGCCAACTAGCCAGGAATGTTGTCAAATATTACCGCCGAGGTGTTAGGTTGGGTTAGGTTAGGTTATATTACGCTATTGATATATATAAAGTTCCCACGGAGACGTAGAGTCCAACTAGCCAGGAATGTTGTCAAATATTAGTGCCGAGAGGTTGGGTTGTGTTAGGTTAGGTTATATTACGTTATTGATGTATATAAGGCCCTGCGGAGACGTAGAGGCCAACTCGCCAGGAATGTTGTCAAATATTACCGCCGAGGTGTTAGGTTGGGTTAGGTTAGGTTATATTACGCTATTGACATATATAAAATTCCCACGGAGACGTAGAGTCGAACTCGCCAGGAATGTTGTCAAATATTAGTACCGAGATGTTAGGTTGTGTTAGGTTAGGTTATATTACGCTATTGATGTATATAAAAGTCCCACGGAGACGTAGAGGCCAACAAGCCAGGAATGTGGTCAAATAATAGCGCCGAAATGTTAGGTTGGGTTAGGTTAGGTTATATTACGTTATTGTTGGATATGAAGGTCTCACGGGGACGTAGAGGCCAACTCGCCAGGAATGTTGTCAAATAATAGCGCCGAAAGGTTAGGTTGGGTTAGGTTAGGTTATATTACGTTATTGATGTATATAAAAGTCCCACGGACACGTAGAGGCCAACTCGCCAGGAATGTTGTCAAATAATAGCGCCGAGAGGTTAGGTTGGTTTATATAATGTTATATTACGTTATTGATGGATATGAAAGTCTCACGGAGACGTAGAGGCCAATTCGCCAGGAATGTTGTCAACTATTACCGCCGAGATGTTAGGTTGGGTTAGGTTAGGTTATATTACGTTATTGATGTATATAAAGGTCTCACGGAAACGTAGAGGCCAACAAGCCAGGAATGTGGTTAAACATTACCTCCGAGACGTTACTTTGGGTTAGGTTAGGTTATATTACGTTATTGATGTACATAAAAGCCCCACGGAAACGTAGAGGCCAACTCGCCAGGAATGTTGTCAAATATTAATGCCGAGAGGTTGGGTTGTGCTAGGTTAGGTTATATTATGTTATTGATATATATAAGGCCCTACGGAGACGTAGAGGCCAACTCGCCAGGAATGTTGTCAAATATTACCGCCGAGGTGTTAGGTTGGGTTAGTTTAGGTTCTATTACGCTATTGATATATATAAAATTCCCACGGAGACGTAGAGGCCAACCCGCCAGAAATGTTGTCAAATAATAGCGCCGAAAGGTTAGGTTGGATTAGGTTAGGTTATATTACGTTATTGATGTATATAAAAGTCCCACGGAGACGTAGAGGCCAACTCGCCAGGAATGTTGTCAAATATTACCGCCGAGATGTTAGGTTGGGTTAGGTTAGGTTATATTACGTTTTTGATGTGTATGAAGGCCCCACGGAGACGTAGAGGCAAACTCGACAGGAATGTTGTCAAATATTAGCGCCGAGATCTTAGGTTGGGTTAGGTTAGGTTATATTACGCTACTGATGTATATAAAAGTCCCACGGAGACGTAGAGGCCAACTCGCCAGGAATGTTGTCAAATAATGGCGCCGAAAGGTTAGGTTGGGTTAGGTCAGGTTATATTACGTTATTGATGGATATGAATGTCCCACGGAGACGTAGAGGCCAACAAGCCAGGAATGTGGTCAAATAATAGCGCCGAAAGATTAGGTTGGGTTAGATTAGGTTATATTACGTTATTGATGTATATGAAGGACCCACGGAGACGTAGAGGCCAACTCGCCAGGAATGTTGTCAAATATTACCGCCGAAATGTTAGGTTGGCTTAGGTTAGGTTATATTACGCTATTGATATATATAAAATTCCCACGGAGACGTAGAGTCCAACTCGAAAGGAATGTTGTCAAATATTCGTACCGAGATGTTAGGTTGTGTTAGGTTAGGTTATATTACGCTATTGATGTATATAAAAGTCCCACGGAGACGTAGAGTCCAACTCGCCAGGAATGTTGTCAAATATTAGTACCGAGATGTTAGGTTGTGTTAGGTTAGGTTATATTACGCTATTGATGTATATAAAAGTCCCACGGAGACGTAGAGGCCAACAAGCCAGGAATGTGGTCAAATAATAGCGCCGAAATGTTAGGTTGGGTTAGGTTAGGTTATATTACGTTATTGATGTATAGGAAGGTCCCACGGAGACGTAGAGGCCAACTAGCCAGGAATGTTGTCAAATAATAGCGCCGAAAGGTTAGGTTGGGTTAGGTTAGGTTATATTACGTTATTGATGTATATAAAAGTCCCACGGAGACGTAGAGGCCAACTCGCCAGGTATGTTGTCAAATAATAGCGCCGAAAGGTTAGGTTGGGTTAAGTTAGGTTATATTACGTTATTGTTGGATATGAAGGTCTCACGGGGACGTAGAGGCCAACTCGCCAAGAATGTTGTCAAATAATAGCGCCGAAAGGTTAGGTTGGGTTAGGTTAGGTTATATTACGTTATTGATGTATATAAAAGTCCCACGGACACGTAGAGGCCAACTCGCCAGGAATGTTGTCAAATAATAGCGCCGAGAGGTTAGGTTGGTTTATATAATGTTATATTACGTTATTGATGGATATGAAAGTCTCACGGAGACGTAGAGGCCAATTCGCCAGGAATGTTGTCAACTATTACCGCCGAGATGTTAGGTTGGGTTAGGTTAGGTTATATTACGTTATTGATGTATATAAAGGTCTCACGGAAACGTAGAGGCCAACAAGCCAGGAATGTGGTTAAACATTACCTCCGAGACGTTACTTTGGGTTAGGTTAGGTTATATTACGTTATTGATGTATATAAAAGCCCCACGGAAACGTAGAGGCCAACTCGCCAGGAATGTTGTCAAATATTAGTGCCGAGAGGTTGGGTTGTGCTAGGTTAGGTTATATTATGTTATTGATATATATAAGGCCCTACGGAGACGTAGAGGCCAACTCGCCAGGAATGTTGTCAAATATTACCGCCGAGGTGTTAGGTAGGGTTAGTTTAGGTTCTATTACGCTATTGATATATATAAAATTCCCACGGAGACGTAGAGGCCAACTCGCCAGAAATGTTGTCAAATAATAGCGCCGAAAGGTTAGGTTGGATTAGGTTAGGTTATATTACGTTATTGATGTATATAAAAGTCCCACGGAGACGTAGGGGCCAACTCGCCAGGAATGTTGTCAAATATTACCGCCGAGATGTTAGGTTGGGTTAGGTTAGGTTATATTACGTTTTTGATGTGTATGAAGGCCCCACGGAGACGTGGAGGCCAACTCGACAGGAATGTTGTCAAATATTAGCGCCGAGATCTTAGGTTGGGTTAGGTTAGGTTATATTACGCTACTGATGTATATAAAAGTCCCACGGAGACGTAGAGGCCAACTCGCCAGGAATGTTGTCAAATAATAGCGCCGAAAGGTTAGGTTGGGTTAAGTTAGGTTATATTACGTTATTGATGTATATGAAGGTCCCACGGAGACGTAGAGGCCAACTCGCCAGGAATGTTGTCAAATAATAGCGCCGAAAGGTTAGGTTGGGTTAGGTTAGGTTATATTACGTTATTGATGTATATAAAAGTCCCACGGAGACGTAGAGGCCAACTCGCCAGGAATGTTGTCAAATAATAGCGTCGAAAGGTTAGGTTGGGTTAGGTTAGGTTATATTACGTTATTGATGTATATAAAAGTCCCACGGACACGTAGAGGCCAACTCGCCAGGAATGTTGTCAAATAATAGCGCCGAAAGGTTAGGTTGGGTTAAGTTAGGTTATATTACGTTATTGATTGATATGAATGTCCCACGGAGACGTAGACGCCAACAAGCCAGCAATGTTGTCAAATATTACACTCGAGATGTTACGTTGGGTTAGGTTAGGTTATATTACGTTTTTGATGTATATGAAGGCCTCACGGAGACGTAGAAGCCAACTCGACAGGAATGTTGTCAAATATTAGTGCCGAGATCTTAGGTTGGGTTAGGTTAGGTTATATTACGCTATTGATGTATATAAAAGTCCCACGGAGACGTAGAGGCCAACAAGCCAGGAATGTTGTCAAATAATAGCGCCGAAAGGTTAGGTTGGATTAGGTTAGGTTATATTACGTTATTGATGTATATAAAAGTCCCACGGATACGTAGAGGCCAACTCGCCAGGAATGTTGTCAAATAATAGCGCTGACACGTTACTTTGGGTTAGGTTAGGTTATATTACGTTATTGATGTATATAAAAGCCCCACGGAAACGTAGAGGCCAACTCGCCAGGAATGTTGTCAAATATTAGTGCCGAGAGGTTGGGTTGTGTTAGGTTAGGTTATATTACGTTATTGATGTATATAAGGCCCTACGGAGACGTAGAGGCCAACTCGCCAGGAATGTTGTCAAATATTACCGCCGAGGTGTTAGGTTGGGTTAGGTTAGGTTATATTACGCTATTGATATATATAAAGTTCCCATGGAGACGTAGAGTCCAACTCGCCAGGAATGTTGTCAAATATTAGTACCGAGATGTTAGGTTGTGTTAGGTTAGGTTATATTACGCTATTGATGTATATAAAAGTCCCACGGAGACGTAGAGGCCAACTCGACAGGAATGTTGTCAAATATTAGTGCCGAGAGGTTGGGTTGTGTTAGGTTAGGTTATATTACGTTATTGATGTATATAAGGCCCTACGGAGACGTAGAGGCCAACTAGCCAGGAATGTTGTCAAATATTACCGCCGAGGTGTTAGGTTGGGTTAGGTTAGGTTATATTACGCTATTGATATATATAAAGTTCCCACGGAGACGTAGAGTCCAACTAGCCAGGAATGTTGTCAAATATTAGTGCCGAGAGGTTGGGTTGTGTTAGGTTAGGTTATATTACGTTATTGATGTATATAAGGCCCTGCGGAGACGTAGAGGCCAACTCGCCAGGAATGTTGTCAAATATTACCGCCGAGGTGTTAGGTTGGGTTAGGTTAGGTTATATTACGCTATTGACATATATAAAATTCCCACGGAGACGTAGAGTCGAACTCGCCAGGAATGTTGTCAAATATTAGTACCGAGATGTTAGGTTGTGTTAGGTTAGGTTATATTACGCTATTGATGTATATAAAAGTCCCACGGAGACGTAGAGGCCAACAAGCCAGGAATGTGGTCAAATAATAGCGCCGAAATGTTAGGTTGGGTTAGGTTAGGTTATATTACGTTATTGTTGGATATGAAGGTCTCACGGGGACGTAGAGGCCAACTCGCCAGGAATGTTGTCAAATAATAGCGCCGAAAGGTTAGGTTGGGTTAGGTTAGGTTATATTACGTTATTGATGTATATAAAAGTCCCACGGACACGTAGAGGCCAACTCGCCAGGAATGTTGTCAAATAATAGCGCCGAGAGGTTAGGTTGGTTTATATAATGTTATATTACGTTATTGATGGATATGAAAGTCTCACGGAGACGTAGAGGCCAATTCGCCAGGAATGTTGTCAACTATTACCGCCGAGATGTTAGGTTGGGTTAGGTTAGGTTATATTACGTTATTGATGTATATAAAGGTCTCACGGAAACGTAGAGGCCAACAAGCCAGGAATGTGGTTAAACATTACCTCCGAGACGTTACTTTGGGTTAGGTTAGGTTATATTACGTTATTGATGTACATAAAAGCCCCACGGAAACGTAGAGGCCAACTCGCCAGGAATGTTGTCAAATATTAATGCCGAGAGGTTGGGTTGTGCTAGGTTAGGTTATATTATGTTATTGATATATATAAGGCCCTACGGAGACGTAGAGGCCAACTCGCCAGGAATGTTGTCAAATATTACCGCCGAGGTGTTAGGTTGGGTTAGTTTAGGTTCTATTACGCTATTGATATATATAAAATTCCCACGGAGACGTAGAGGCCAACCCGCCAGAAATGTTGTCAAATAATAGCGCCGAAAGGTTAGGTTGGATTAGGTTAGGTTATATTACGTTATTGATGTATATAAAAGTCCCACGGAGACGTAGAGGCCAACTCGCCAGGAATGTTGTCAAATATTACCGCCGAGATGTTAGGTTGGGTTAGGTTAGGTTATATTACGTTTTTGATGTGTATGAAGGCCCCACGGAGACGTAGAGGCAAACTCGACAGGAATGTTGTCAAATATTAGCGCCGAGATCTTAGGTTGGGTTAGGTTAGGTTATATTACGCTACTGATGTATATAAAAGTCCCACGGAGACGTAGAGGCCAACTCGCCAGGAATGTTGTCAAATAATGGCGCCGAAAGGTTAGGTTGGATTAGGTTAGGTTATATTACGCTACTGATGTATATAAAGGCCCCACGGAGACGTAGAGGCCAACTCGCCAGGAATGTTGTCAAATATTACCGCCGAGATGTTAGGTTGGGTTAGGATAGGTTATATTACGTTTTTGATGTATATGAAGGCCCCACGGAGACGTAGAGGCCAACAAGCCAGGAATGTTGTCAAATAATAGCGCCGAAAGGTTAGGTTGGATTAGGATAGGTTATATTACGTTATTGATGTATATAAAAGTCCCACGGATACGTAGAGGCCAACTCGCCAGGAATGTTGACAAATGATAGCGCTGAGACGTTACTTTGGGTTAGGTTAGGTTATATTACGTTATTGATGTATATAAAAGCCCCACGGAAACGTAGAGGCCAACTCGCCAGCAATGTTGTCAAATATTAGTGCCGAGAGGTTGGGTTGTGTTAGGTTAGGTTATATTACGTTATTGATGTATATAAGGCCCTACGGAGACGTAGAGGCCAACTCGCCAGGAATGTTGTCAAATATTACCGCCGAGGTGTTAGGTTGGGTTAGGTTAGGTTTTATTACGCTATTGATATATATAAAGTTCCCACGGAGACGTAGAGTCCAACTTGCCAGGAATGTTGTCAAATATTAGTACCGAGATGTTAGGTTGTGATAGGTTAGGTTATATTACGCTATTGATGTATATAAAAGTCCCACGGAGACGTAGAGGCCAACTCGCCAGGAATGTTGTCAAATAATAGCGCCGAAAGGTTAGGTTGGGTTAGGTTAGGTTATATTACGTTATTGATGTATATAAAAGTCCCACGGAGACGTAGAGGCCAACTCGCCAGGAATGTTGTCAAATAATAGCGTCGAAAGGTTAGGTTGGGTTAGGTTAGGTTATATTACGTTATTGATGTATATAAAAGTCCCACGGACACGTAGAGGCCAACTCGCCAGGAATGTTGTCAAATAATAGCGCCGAAAGGTTAGGTTGGGTTAAGTTAGGTTATATTACGTTATTGATTGATATGAATGTCCCACGGAGACGTAGACGCCAACAAGCCAGCAATGTTGTCAAATATTACACTCGAGATGTTACGTTGGGTTAGGTTAGGTTATATTACGTTTTTGATGTATATGAAGGCCTCACGGAGACGTAGAAGCCAACTCGACAGGAATGTTGTCAAATATTAGTGCCGAGATCTTAGGTTGGGTTAGGTTAGGTTATATTACGCTATTGATGTATATAAAAGTCCCACGGAGACGTAGAGGCCAACAAGCCAGGAATGTTGTCAAATAATAGCGCCGAAAGGTTAGGTTGGATTAGGTTAGGTTATATTACGTTATTGATGTATATAAAAGTCCCACGGATACGTAGAGGCCAACTCGCCAGGAATGTTGTCAAATAATAGCGCTGAGACGTTACTTTGGGTTAGGTTAGGTTATATTACGTTATTGATGTATATAAAA
This sequence comes from Xylocopa violacea, assembly GCA_963969225.1. Lineage (NCBI taxonomy): Eukaryota > Metazoa > Arthropoda > Insecta > Hymenoptera > Apidae > Xylocopa > Xylocopa violacea. The sequence continues at coordinate 45,033 of CAXAJV010001039.1, read as the reverse complement.
GCCCCACGGAAACGTAGAGGCCAACTCGCCAGGAATGTTGTCAAATATTAGTGCCGAGAGGTTGGGTTGTGTTAGGTTAGGTTATATTACGTTATTGATGTATATAAGGCCCTACGGAGACGTAGAGGCCAACTCGCCAGGAATGTTGTCAAATATTACCGCCGAGGTGTTAGGTTGGGTTAGGTTAGGTTATATTACGCTATTGATATATATAAAGTTCCCACGGAGACGTAGAGTCCAACTCGCCAGGAATGTTGTCAAATATTAGTACCGAGATGTTAGGTTGTGTTAGGTTAGGTTATATTACGCTATTGATGTATATAAAAGTCCCACGGAGACGTAGAGGCCAACTCGACAGGAATGTTGTCAAATATTAGTGCCGAGAGGTTGGGTTGTGTTAGGTTAGGTTATATTACGTTATTGATGTATATAAGGCCCTACGGAGACGTAGAGGCCAACTAGCCAGGAATGTTGTCAAATATTACCGCCGAGGTGTTAGGTTGGGTTAGGTTAGGTTATATTACGCTATTGATATATATAAAGTTCCCACGGAGACGTAGAGTCCAACTAGCCAGGAATGTTGTCAAATATTAGTGCCGAGAGGTTGGGTTGTGTTAGGTTAGGTTATATTACGTTATTGATGTATATAAGGCCCTGCGGAGACGTAGAGGCCAACTCGCCAGGAATGTTGTCAAATATTACCGCCGAGGTGTTAGGTTGGGTTAGGTTAGGTTATATTACGCTATTGACATATATAAAATTCCCACGGAGACGTAGAGTCGAACTCGCCAGGAATGTTGTCAAATATTAGTACCGAGATGTTAGGTTGTGTTAGGTTAGGTTATATTACGCTATTGATGTATATAAAAGTCCCACGGAGACGTAGAGGCCAACAAGCCAGGAATGTGGTCAAATAATAGCGCCGAAATGTTAGGTTGGGTTAGGTTAGGTTATATTACGTTATTGTTGGATATGAAGGTCTCACGGGGACGTAGAGGCCAACTCGCCAGGAATGTTGTCAAATAATAGCGCCGAAAGGTTAGGTTGGGTTAGGTTAGGTTATATTACGTTATTGATGTATATAAAAGTCCCACGGACACGTAGAGGCCAACTCGCCAGGAATGTTGTCAAATAATAGCGCCGAGAGGTTAGGTTGGTTTATATAATGTTATATTACGTTATTGATGGATATGAAAGTCTCACGGAGACGTAGAGGCCAATTCGCCAGGAATGTTGTCAACTATTACCGCCGAGATGTTAGGTTGGGTTAGGTTAGGTTATATTACGTTATTGATGTATATAAAGGTCTCACGGAAACGTAGAGGCCAACAAGCCAGGAATGTGGTTAAACATTACCTCCGAGACGTTACTTTGGGTTAGGTTAGGTTATATTACGTTATTGATGTACATAAAAGCCCCACGGAAACGTAGAGGCCAACTCGCCAGGAATGTTGTCAAATATTAATGCCGAGAGGTTGGGTTGTGCTAGGTTAGGTTATATTATGTTATTGATATATATAAGGCCCTACGGAGACGTAGAGGCCAACTCGCCAGGAATGTTGTCAAATATTACCGCCGAGGTGTTAGGTTGGGTTAGTTTAGGTTCTATTACGCTATTGATATATATAAAATTCCCACGGAGACGTAGAGGCCAACCCGCCAGAAATGTTGTCAAATAATAGCGCCGAAAGGTTAGGTTGGATTAGGTTAGGTTATATTACGTTATTGATGTATATAAAAGTCCCACGGAGACGTAGAGGCCAACTCGCCAGGAATGTTGTCAAATATTACCGCCGAGATGTTAGGTTGGGTTAGGTTAGGTTATATTACGTTTTTGATGTGTATGAAGGCCCCACGGAGACGTAGAGGCAAACTCGACAGGAATGTTGTCAAATATTAGCGCCGAGATCTTAGGTTGGGTTAGGTTAGGTTATATTACGCTACTGATGTATATAAAAGTCCCACGGAGACGTAGAGGCCAACTCGCCAGGAATGTTGTCAAATAATGGCGCCGAAAGGTTAGGTTGGGTTAGGTCAGGTTATATTACGTTATTGATGGATATGAATGTCCCACGGAGACGTAGAGGCCAACAAGCCAGGAATGTGGTCAAATAATAGCGCCGAAAGATTAGGTTGGGTTAGATTAGGTTATATTACGTTATTGATGTATATGAAGGACCCACGGAGACGTAGAGGCCAACTCGCCAGGAATGTTGTCAAATATTACCGCCGAAATGTTAGGTTGGCTTAGGTTAGGTTATATTACGCTATTGATATATATAAAATTCCCACGGAGACGTAGAGTCCAACTCGCCAGGAATGTTGTCAAATAATAGCGCCGACAGGTTAGGTTGGGTTAGGTTAGGTTATATTACGCTATTGATGTATATAAAAGTCCCACGGAGACGTAGAGTCCAACTCGCCAGGAATGTTGTCAAATATTAGTACCGAGATGTTAGGTTGTGTTAGGTTAGGTTATATTACGCTATTGATGTATATAAAAGTCCCACGGAGACGTAGAGGCCAACAAGCCAGGAATGTGGTCAAATAATAGCGCCGAAATGTTAGGTTGGGTTAGGTTAGGTTATATTACGTTATTGATGTATAGGAAGGTCCCACGGAGACGTAGAGGCCAACTAGCCAGGAATGTTGTCAAATAATAGCGCCGAAAGGTTAGGTTGGGTTAGGTTAGGTTATATTACGTTATTGATGTATATAAAAGTCCCACGGAGACGTAGAGGCCAACTCGCCAGGTATGTTGTCAAACAATAGCGCCGAAAGGTTAGGTTGGGTTAAGTTAGGTTATATTACGTTATTGTTGGATATGAAGGTCTCACGGGGACGTAGAGGCCAACTCGCCAAGAATGTTGTCAAATAATAGCGCCGAAAGGTTAGGTTGGGTTAGGTTAGGTTATATTACGTTATTGATGTATATAAAAGTCCCACGGACACGTAGAGGCCAACTCGCCAGGAATGTTGTCAAATAATAGCGCCGAGAGGTTAGGTTGGTTTATATAATGTTATATTACGTTATTGATGGATATGAAAGTCTCACGGAGACGTAGAGGCCAATTCGCCAGGAATGTTGTCAACTATTACCGCCGAGATGTTAGGTTGGGTTAGGTTAGGTTATATTACGTTATTGATGTATATAAAGGTCTCACGGAAACGTAGAGGCCAACAAGCCAGGAATGTGGTTAAACATTACCTCCGAGACGTTACTTTGGGTTAGGTTAGGTTATATTACGTTATTGATGTATATAAGGCCCTACGGAGACGTAGAGGCCAACTCGCCAGGAATGTTGTCAAATATTACCGCCGAGGTGTTAGGTTGGGTTAGGTTAGGTTATATTACGCTATTGATATATATAAAGTTCCCACGGAGACGTAGAGTCCAACTCGCCAGGAATGTTGTCAAATATTAGTACCGAGATGTTAGGTTGTGTTAGGTTAGGTTATATTACGCTATTGATGTATATAAAAGTCCCACGGAGACGTAGAGGCCAACTCGACAGGAATGTTTTCAAATATTAGTGCCGAGAGGTTGGGTTGTGTTAGGTTAGGTTATATTACGTTATTGATGTATATAAGGCCCTACGGAGACGTAGAGGCCAACTAGCCAGGAATGTTGTCAAATATTACCGCCGAGGTGTTAGGTTGGGTTAGGTTAGGTTATATTACGCTATTGATATATATAAAGTTCCCACGGAGACGTAGAGTCCAACTAGCCAGGAATGTTGTCAAATATTAGTGCCGAGAGGTTGGGTTGTGTTAGGTTAGGTTATATTACGTTATTGATGTATATAAGGCCCTGCGGAGACGTAGAGGCCAACTCGCCAGGAATGTTGTCAAATATTACCGCCGAGGTGTTAGGTTGGGTTAGGTTAGGTTATATTACGCTATTGACATATATAAAATTCCCACGGAGACGTAGAGTCGAACTCGCCAGGAATGTTGTCAAATATTAGTACCGAGATGTTAGGTTGTGTTAGGTTAGGTTATATTACGCTATTGATGTATATAAAAGTCCCACGGAGACGTAGAGGCCAACAAGCCAGGAATGTGGTCAAATAATAGCGCCGAAATGTTAGGTTGGGTTAGGTTAGGTTATATTACGTTATTGTTGGATATGAAGGTCTCACGGGGACGTAGAGGCCAACTCGCCAGGAATGTTGTCAAATAATAGCGCCGAAAGGTTAGGTTGGGTTAGGTTAGGTTATATTACGTTATTGATGTATATAAAAGTCCCACGGACACGTAGAGGCCAACTCGCCAGGAATGTTGTCAAATAATAGCGCCGAGAGGTTAGGTTGGTTTATATAATGTTATATTACGTTATTGATGGATATGAAAGTCTCACGGAGACGTAGAGGCCAATTCGCCAGGAATGTTGTCAACTATTACCGCCGAGATGTTAGGTTGGGTTAGGTTAGGTTATATTACGTTATTGATGTATATAAAGGTCTCACGGAAACGTAGAGGCCAACAAGCCAGGAATGTGGTTAAACATTACCTCCGAGACGTTACTTTGGGTTAGGTTAGGTTATATTACGTTATTGATGTACATAAAAGCCCCACGGAAACGTAGAGGCCAACTCGCCAGGAATGTTGTCAAATATTAATGCCGAGAGGTTGGGTTGTGCTAGGTTAGGTTATATTATGTTATTGATATATATAAGGCCCTACGGAGACGTAGAGGCCAACTCGCCAGGAATGTTGTCAAATATTACCGCCGAGGTGTTAGGTTGGGTTAGTTTAGGTTCTATTACGCTATTGATATATATAAAATTCCCACGGAGACGTAGAGGCCAACCCGCCAGAAATGTTGTCAAATAATAGCGCCGAAAGGTTAGGTTGGATTAGGTTAGGTTATATTACGTTATTGATGTATATAAAAGTCCCACGGAGACGTAGAGGCCAACTCGCCAGGAATGTTGTCAAATATTACCGCCGAGATGTTAGGTTGGGTTAGGTTAGGTTATATTACGTTTTTGATGTGTATGAAGGCCCCACGGAGACGTAGAGGCAAACTCGACAGGAATGTTGTCAAATATTAGCGCCGAGATCTTAGGTTGGGTTAGGTTAGGTTATATTACGCTACTGATGTATATAAAAGTCCCACGGAGACGTAGAGGCCAACTCGCCAGGAATGTTGTCAAATAATGGCGCCGAAAGGTTAGGTTGGGTTAGGTCAGGTTATATTACGTTATTGATGGATATGAATGTCCCACGGAGACGTAGAGGCCAACAAGCCAGGAATGTGGTCAAATAATAGCGCCGAAAGATTAGGTTGGGTTAGATTAGGTTATATTACGTTATTGATGTATATGAAGGACCCACGGAGACGTAGAGGCCAACTCGCCAGGAATGTTGTCAAATATTACCGCCGAAATGTTAGGTTGGCTTAGGTTAGGTTATATTACGCTATTGATATATATAAAATTCCCACGGAGACGTAGAGTCCAACTCGCCAGGAATGTTGTCAAATAATAGCGCCGACAGGTTAGGTTGGGTTAGGTTAGGTTATATTACGCTATTGATGTATATAAAAGTCCCACGGAGACGTAGAGTCCAACTCGCCAGGAATGTTGTCAAATATTAGTACCGAGATGTTAGGTTGTGTTAGGTTAGGTTATATTACGCTATTGATGTATATAAAAGTCCCACGGAGACGTAGAGGCCAACAAGCCAGGAATGTGGTCAAATAATAGCGCCGAAATGTTAGGTTGGGTTAGGTTAGGTTATATTACGTTATTGATGTATAGGAAGGTCCCACGGAGACGTAGAGGCCAACTAGCCAAGAATGTTGTCAAATAATAGCGCCGAAAGGTTAGGTTGGGTTAGGTTAGGTTATATTACGTTATTGATGTATATAAAAGTCCCACGGAGACGTAGAGGCCAACTCGCCAGGTATGTTGTCAAACAATAGCGCCGAAAGGTTAGGTTGGGTTAAGTTAGGTTATATTACGTTATTGTTGGATATGAAGGTCTCACGGGGACGTAGAGGCCAACTCGCCAAGAATGTTGTCAAATAATAGCGCCGAAAGGTTAGGTTGGGTTAGGTTAGGTTATATTACGTTATTGATGTATATAAAAGTCCCACGGACACGTAGAGGCCAACTCGCCAGGAATGTTGTCAAATAATAGCGCCGAGAGGTTAGGTTGGTTTATATAATGTTATATTACGTTATTGATGGATATGAAAGTCTCACGGAGACGTAGAGGCCAATTCGCCAGGAATGTTGTCAACTATTACCGCCGAGATGTTAGGTTGGGTTAGGTTAGGTTATATTACGTTATTGATGTATATAAAGGTCTCACGGAAACGTAGAGGCCAACAAGCCAGGAATGTGGTTAAACATTACCTCCGAGACGTTACTTTGGGTTAGGTTAGGTTATATTACGTTATTGATGTATATAAGGCCCTACGGAGACGTAGAGGCCAACTCGCCAGGAATGTTGTCAAATATTACCGCCGAGGTGTTAGGTTGGGTTAGGTTAGGTTATATTACGCTATTGATATATATAAAGTTCCCACGGAGACGTAGAGTCCAACTCGCCAGGAATGTTGTCAAATATTAGTACCGAGATGTTAGGTTGTGTTAGGTTAGGTTATATTACGTTATTGATGTATATAAAAGTCCCACGGAGACGTAGAGGCCAACTCGACAGGAATGTTGTCAAATATTAGTGCCGAGAGGTTGGGTTGTGTTAGGTTAGGTTATATTACGTTATTGATGTATATAAGGCCCTACGGAGACGTAGAGGCCAACTAGCCAGGAATGTTGTCAAATATTACCGCCGAGGTGTTAGGTTGGGTTAGGTTAGGTTATATTACGCTATTGATATATATAAAGTTCCCACGGAGACGTAGAGTCCAACTAGCCAGGAATGTTGTCAAATATTAGTGCCGAGAGGTTGGGTTGTGTTAGGTTAGGTTATATTACGTTATTGATGTATATAAGGCCCTGCGGAGACGTAGAGGCCAACTCGCCAGGAATGTTGTCAAATATTACCGCCGAGGTGTTAGGTTGGGTTAGGTTAGGTTATATTACGCTATTGACATATATAAAATTCCCACGGAGACGTAGAGTCGAACTCGCCAGGAATGTTGTCAAATATTAGTACCGAGATGTTAGGTTGTGTTAGGTTAGGTTATATTACGCTATTGATGTATATAAAAGTCCCACGGAGACGTAGAGGCCAACAAGCCAGGAATGTGGTCAAATAATAGCGCCGAAATGTTAGGTTGGGTTAGGTTAGGTTATATTACGTTATTGTTGGATATGAAGGTCTCACGGGGACGTAGAGGCCAACTCGCCAGGAATGTTGTCAAATAATAGCGCCGAAAGGTTAGGTTGGGTTAGGTTAGGTTATATTACGTTATTGATGTATATAAAAGTCCCACGGACACGTAGAGGCCAACTCGCCAGGAATGTTGTCAAATAATAGCGCCGAGAGGTTAGGTTGGTTTATATAATGTTATATTACGTTATTGATGGATATGAAAGTCTCACGGAGACGTAGAGGCCAATTCGCCAGGAATGTTGTCAACTATTACCGCCGAGATGTTAGGTTGGGTTAGGTTAGGTTATATTACGTTATTGATGTATATAAAGGTCTCACGGAAACGTAGAGGCCAACAAGCCAGGAATGTGGTTAAACATTACCTCCGAGACGTTACTTTGGGTTAGGTTAGGTTATATTACGTTATTGATGTACATAAAAGCCCCACGGAAACGTAGAGGCCAACTCGCCAGGAATGTTGTCAAATATTAATGCCGAGAGGTTGGGTTGTGCTAGGTTAGGTTATATTATGTTATTGATATATATAAGGCCCTACGGAGACGTAGAGGCCAACTCGCCAGGAATGTTGTCAAATATTACCGCCGAGGTGTTAGGTTGGGTTAGTTTAGGTTCTATTACGCTATTGATATATATAAAATTCCCACGGAGACGTAGAGGCCAACTCGCCAGAAATGTTGTCAAATAATAGCGCCGAAAGGTTAGGTTGGATTAGGTTAGGTTATATTACGTTATTGATGTATATAAAAGTCCCACGGAGACGTAGAGGCCAACTCGCCAGGAATGTTGTCAAATATTACCGCCGAGATGTTAGGTTGGGTTAGGTTAGGTTATATTACGTTTTTGATGTGTATGAAGGCCCCACGGAGACGTAGAGGCAAACTCGACAGGAATGTTGTCAAATATTAGCGCCGAGATCTTAGGTTGGGTTAGGTTAGGTTATATTACGCTACTGATGTATATAAAAGTCCCACGGAGACGTAGAGGCCAACTCGCCAGGAATGTTGTCAAATAATGGCGCCGAAAGGTTAGGTTGGGTTAGGTCAGGTTATATTACGTTATTGATGGATATGAATGTCCCACGGAGACGTAGAGGCCAACAAGCCAGGAATGTGGTCAAATAATAGCGCCGAAAGATTAGGTTGGGTTAGATTAGGTTATATTACGTTATTGATGTATATGAAGGACCCACGGAGACGTAGAGGCCAACTCGCCAGGAATGTTGTCAAATATTACCGCCGAAATGTTAGGTTGGCTTAGGTTAGGTTATATTACGCTATTGATATATATAAAATTCCCACGGAGACGTAGAGTCCAACTCGCCAGGAATGTTGTCAAATAATAGCGCCGACAGGTTAGGTTGGGTTAGGTTAGGTTATATTACGCTATTGATGTATATAAAAGTCCCACGGAGACGTAGAGTCCAACTCGCCAGGAATGTTGTCAAATATTAGTACCGAGATGTTAGGTTGTGTTAGGTTAGGTTATATTACGCTATTGATGTATATAAAAGTCCCACGGAGACGTAGAGGCCAACAAGCCAGGAATGTGGTCAAATAATAGCGCCGAAATGTTAGGTTGGGTTAGGTTAGGTTATATTACGTTATTGATGTGTAGGAAGGTCCCACGGAGACGTAGAGGCCAACTAGCCAGGAATGTTGTCAAATAATAGCGCCGAAAGGTTAGGTTGGGTTAGGTTAGGTTATATTACGTTATTGATGTATATAAAAGTCCCACGGAGACGTAGAGGCCAACTCGCCAGGTATGTTGTCAAATAATAGCGCCGAAAGGTTAGGTTGGGTTAAGTTAGGTTATATTACGTTATTGTTGGATATGAAGGTCTCACGGGGACGTAGAGGCCAACTCGCCAAGAATGTTGTCAAATAATAGCGCCGAAAGGTTAGGTTGGGTTAGGTTAGGTTATATTACGTTATTGATGTATATAAAAGTCCCACGGACACGTAGAGACCAACTCGCCAGGAATGTTGTCAAATAATAGCGCCGAGAGGTTAGGTTGGTTTATATAATGTTATATTACGTTATTGATGGATATGAAAGTCTCACGGAGACGTAGAGGCCAATTCGCCAGGAATGTTGTCAACTATTACCGCCGAGATGTTAGGTTGGGTTAGGTTAGGTTATATTACGTTATTGATGTATATAAAGGTCTCACGGAAACGTAGAGGCCAACAAGCCAGGAATGTGGTTAAACATTACCTCCGAGACGTTACTTTGGGTTAGGTTAGGTTATATTACGTTATTGTTGTATATAAAAGCCCCACGGAAACGTAGAGGCCAACTCGCCAGGAATGTTGTCAAATATTAGTGCCGAGAGGTTGGGTTGTGCTAGGTTAGGTTATATTATGTTATTGATATATATAAAATTCCCACGGAGACGTAGAGTCCAACTCGCCAGGAATGTTGTCAAATAATAGCGCCGACAGGTTAGGTTGGGTTAGGTTAGGTTATATTACGCTATTGATGTATATAAAAGTCCCACGGAGACGTAGAGTCCAACTCGCCAGGAATGTTGTCAAATATTAGTACCGAGATGTTAGGTTGTGTTAGGTTAGGTTATATTACGCTATTGATGTATATAAAAGTCCCACGGAGACGTAGAGGCCAACAAGCCAGGAATGTTGTCAAATATTACCGCCGAGATGTTAGGTTGGGTTAGGTTAGGTTATATTACGTTTTTGATGTGTATGAAGGCCCCACGGAGACGTGGAGGCCAACTCGACAGGAATGTTGTCAAATATTAGCGCCGAGATCTTAGGTTGGGTTAGGTTAGGTTATATTACGCTACTGATGTATATAAAAGTCCCACGGAGACGTAGAGGCCAACTCGCCAGGAATGTTGTCAAATAATGGCGCCGAAAGGTTAGGTTGGATTAGGTTAGGTTATATTACGCTACTGATGTATATAAAGGCCCCACGGAGACGTAGAGGCCAACTCGCCAGGAATGTTGTCAAATATTACCGCCGAGATGTTAGGTTGGGTTAGGATAGGTTATATTACGTTTTTGATGTATATGAAGGCCCCACGGAGACGTAGAGGCCAACAAGCCAGGAATGTTGTCAAATAATAGCGCCGAAAGGTTAGGTTGGATTAGGATAGGTTATATTACGTTATTGATGTATATAAAAGTCCCACGGATACGTAGAGGCCAACTCGCCAGGAATGTTGACAAATAATAGCGCTGAGACGTTACTTTGGGTTAGGTTAGGTTATATTACGTTATTGATGTATATAAAAGCCCCACGGAAACGTAGAGGCCAACTCGCCAGCAATGTTGTCAAATATTAGTGCCGAGAGGTTGGGTTGTGTTAGGTTAGGTTATATTACGTTATTGATGTATATAAGGCCCTACGGAGACGTAGAGGCCAACTCGCCAGGAATGTTGTCAAATAATAGCGCCGAAAGGTTAGGTTGGGTTAAGTTAGGTTATATTACGTTATTGATTGATATGAATGTCCCACGGAGACGTAGACGCCAACAAGCCAGCAATGTTGTCAAATATTACACTCGAGATGTTACGTTGGGTTAGGTTAGGTTATATTACGTTTTTGATGTATATGAAGGCCTCACGGAGACGTAGAAGCCAACTCGACAGGAATGTTGTCAAATATTAGTGCCGAGATCTTAGGTTGGGTTAGGTTAGGTTATATTACGCTATTGATGTATATAAAAGTCCCACGGAGACGTAGAGGCCAACAAGCCAGGAATGTTGTCAAATATTAATGCCGAGAGGTTGGGTTGTGCTAGGTTAGGTTATATTATGTTATTGATATATATAAGGCCCTACGGAGACGTAGAGGCCAACTCGCCAGGAATGTTTCAAATATTACCGCCGAGGTGTTAGGTTGGGTTAGTTTAGGTTCTATTACGCTATTGATATATATAAAATTCCCACGGAGACGTAGAGGCCAACTCGCCAGAAATGTTGTCAAATAATAGCGCCGAAAGGTTAGGTTGGATTAGGTTAGGTTATATTACGTTATTGATGTATATAAAAGTCCCACGGAGACGTAGATGCCAACTCGCCAGGAATGTTGTCAAATATTACCGCCGAGATGTTAGGTTGGGTTAGGTTAGGTTATATTACGTTTTTGATGTGTATGAAGGCCCCACGGAGACGTAGAGGCAAACTCGACAGGAATGTTGTCAAATATTAGCGCCGAGATCTTAGGTTGGGTTAGGTTAGGTTATATTACGCTACTGATGTATATAAAAGTCCCACGGAGACGTAGAGGCCAACTCGCCAGGAATGTTGTCAAATAATGGCGCCGAAAGGTTAGGTTGGGTTAGGTCAGGTTATATTACGTTATTGATGGATATGAATGTCCCACGGAGACGTAGAGGCCAACAAGCCAGGAATGTGGTCAAATAATAGCGCCGAAAGATTAGGTTGGGTTAGATTAGGTTATATTACGTTATTGATGTATATGAAGGACCCACGGAGACGTAGAGGCCAACTCGCCAGGAATGTTGTCAAATATTACCGCCGAAATGTTAGGTTGGCTTAGGTTAGGTTATATTACGCTATTGATATATATAAAATTCCCACGGAGACGTAGAGTCCAACTCGAAAGGAATGTTGTCAAATATTCGTACCGAGATGTTAGGTTGTGTTAGGTTAGGTTTTATTACGCTATTGATGTATATAAAAGTCCCACGGAGACGTAGAGGCCAACTCGCCAGGAATGTTGTCAAATAATGGCGCCGAAAGGTTAGGTTGGGTTAGGTCAGGTTATATTACGTTATTGATGGATATGAATGTCCCACGGAGACGTAGAGGCCAACAAGCCAGGAATGTGGTCAAATAATAGCGCCGAAAGATTAGGTTGGGTTAGGTTAGGTTATATTACGTTATTGATGTATATGAAGGACCCACGGAGACGTAGAGGCCAACTCGCCAGGAATGTTGTCAAATATTACCGCCGAAATGTTAGGTTGGCTTAGGTTAGGTTATATTACGCTATTGATATATATAAAATTCCCACGGAGACGTAGAGTCCAACTCGAAAGGAATGTTGTCAAATATTCGTACCGAGATGTTAGGTTGTGTTAGGTTAGGTTATATTACGCTATTGATGTATATAAAAGTCCCACGGAGACGTAGAGGCCAACTCGCCAGGAATGTTGTCAAATAATAGCGCCGACAGGTTAGGTTGGGTTAGGTTAGGTTATATTACGTTATTGATGTATATGAAGGTCCCACGGAGACGTAGAGGCCAACTCGCCAGGAATGTTGTCAAATAATAGCGCCGACAGGTTAGGTTGGGTTAGGTTAGGTTATATTACGTTATTGATGTATATAAAAGTCCCACGGACACGTAGAGGCCAATTCGCCAGGAATGTTGTCAACTATTACCGCCGAGATGTTAGGTTGGGTTAGGTTAGGTTATATTACGTTATTGATGTATATAAAGGTCTCACGGAAACGTAGAGGCCAACAAGCCAGGAATGTGGTTAAACATTACCTCCGAGACGTTACTTTGGGTTAGGTTAGGTTATATTACGTTATTGATGTATATAAAAGCCCCACGGAAACGTAGAGGCCAACTCGCCAGGAATGTTGTCAAATATTAGTGCCGAGAGGTTGCGTTGTGCTAGGTTAGGTTATATTATGTTATTGATATATATAAGGCCCTACGGAGACGTAGAGGCCAACTCGCCAGGAATGTTGTCAAATATTACCGCCGAGGTGTTAGGTTGGGTTAGTTTAGGTTCTATTACGCTATTGATATATATAAAATTCCCACGGAGACGTAGAGGCCAACTCGCCAGAAATGTTGTCAAATAATAGCGCCGAAAGGTTAGGTTGGATTAGGTTAGGTTATATTACGTTATTGATGTATATAAAAGTCCCAAGGAGACGTAGAGGCCAACTCGCCAGGAATGTTGTCCAATATTACCGCCGAGATGTTAGGTTGGGTTAGGTTAGGTTATATTACGTTTTTGATGTGTATGAAGGCCCCACGGAGACGTAGGGGCCAACTCGACAGGAATGTTGTCAAATATTAGCGCCGAGATCTTAGGTTGGGTTAGGTTAGGTTATATTACGCTACTGATGTATATAAAAGTCCCACGGAGACGTAGAGGCCAACTCGCCAGGAATGTTGTCAAATAATGGCGCCGAAAGGTTAGGTTGGGTTAGGTCAGGTTATATTACGTTATTGATGGATATGAATGTCCCACGGAGACGTAGAGGCCAACAAGCCAGGAATGTGGTCAAATAATAGCGCCGAAAGATTAGGTTGGGTTAGGTTAGGTTATATTACGTTATTGATGTATATGAAGGAACCACGGAGACGTAGAGGCCAACTCGCCAGGAATGTTGTCAAATATTACCGCCGAAATGTTAGGTTGGCTTAGGTTAGGTTATATTACGCTATTGATATATATAAAATTCCCACGGAGACGTAGAGTCCAACTCGAAAGGAATGTTGTCAAATATTCGTACCGAGATGTTAGGTTGTGTTAGGTTAGGTTATATTACGCTATTGATGTATATAAATGTCCCACGGAGACGTAGAGGCCAACTCGCCAGGAATGTTGTCAAATAATGGCGCCGAAAGGTTAGGTTGGGTTAGGTCAGGTTATATTACGTTATTGATGGATATGAATGTCCCACGGAGACGTAGAAGCCAACAAGCCAGGAATGTGGTCAAATAATAGCGCCGAACGATTAGGTTGGGTTAGGTTAGGTTATATTACGTTATTGATGTATATGAAGGACCCACGGAGACGTAGAGGCCAACTCGCCAGGAATGTTGTCAAATATTACCGCCGAAATGTTAGGTTGGCTTAGGTTATGTTATATTACGCTATTGATATATATAAAATTCCCACGGAGACGTAGAGTCCAACTCGAAAGGAATGTTGTCAAATATTCGTACCGAGATGTTCGGTTGTGTTAGGTTAGGTTATATTACGCTATTGATGTATATAAAAGTCCCACGGAGATGTAGAGGCCAACTCGCCAGGAATGTTGTCAAATAATAGCGCCGACAGGTTAGGTTGGGTTAGGTTAGGTTATATTACGTTATTGATGTATATGAAGGTCCCACGGAGACGTAGAGGCCAACTCGCCAGGAATGTTGTCAAATAATAGCGCCGACAGGTTAGGTTGGGTTAGGTTAGGTTATATTACGCTATTGATGTATATAAAAGTCCCACGGAGACGTAGAGGCCAACTCGACAGGAAAGTTGTCAAATAATATCGCCGAGATCTTAGGTTGGGTTAGGTTAGGTTATATTACGCTATTGATGTACATAAACGTCCCACGGAGACGTAGAGGCCAACAAGCCAGGAATGTGGTCAAATAATAGCGCCGAAAGGTTAGGTTGGGTTAGGTTATGTTATATTGCGTTATTAATGCATATGAAGGTCCCACGGAGACGTAGAGGCCAACTCGCCAGGAATGTTGTCAAATATTAGTACCGAGAGGTTGGGTTGTGTTAGGTTAGGTTATATTACGTTATTGATGTATATAAAGGCCCCACGGAGACGTAGAGGCCAACTCGCCAGGAATGTTGTCAAATATTACCGCCGAAATGTTAGGTTGGCTTAGGTTAGGTTATTTTACGTTATTGATGTACATGAAGGTCCCACGGAGACGTAGAGTCCAACTCGCCAGGAATGTGGTCAAATAATAGCGCCGAAAGGTTAGGTTGGATTAGGTTAGGTTATATTACGTTATTGATGTATATAAAAGTCCCACGGATACGTAGAGGCCAACTCGCCAGGAATGTTGTCAAATATTAGTGCCGAGGTGTTAGGTTGGTTTATATAATGTTATATTACGTTATTGATGGATATGAAAGTCTCACGGAGACGTAGAGGCCAATTCGCCAGGAATGTTGTCAACTATTACCGCCGAGATGTTAGGTTGGGTTAGGTTAGGTTATATTACGTTATTGATGTATATAAAGGTCTCACGGAAACGTAGAGGCCAACAAGCCAGGAATGTGGTTAAACATTACCTCCGAGACGTTACTTTGGGTTAGGTTAGGTTATATTACGTTATTGATGTATATAAGGCCCTACGGAGACGTAGAGGCCAACTCGCCAGGAATGTTGTCAAATATTACCGCCGAGGTGTTAGGTTGGGTTAGGTTAGGTTATATTACGCTATTGATATATATAAAGTTCCCACGGAGACGTAGAGTCCAACTAGCCAGGAATGTTGTCAAATATTAGTGCCGAGAGGTTGGGTTGTGTTAGGTTAGGTTATATTACGTTATTGATGTATATAAGGCCCTGCGGAGACGTAGAGGCCAACTCGCCAGGAATGTTGTCAAATATTACCGCCGAGGTGTTAGGTTGGGTTAGGTTAGGTTATATTACGCTATTGACATATATAAAATTCCCACGGAGACGTAGAGTCCAACTCGCCAGGAATGTTGTCAAATATTAGTACCGAGATGTTAGGTTGTGTTAGGTTAGGTTATATTACGCTATTGATGTATATAAAAGTCCCACGGAGACGTAGAGGCCAACAAGCCAGGAATGTGGTCAAATAATAGCGCCGAAATGTTAGGTTGGGTTAGGTTAGGTTATATTACGTTATTGATGTATAGGAAGGTCCCACGGAGACGTAGAGGCCAACTAGCCAGGAATGTTGTCAAATAATAGCGCCGAAAGGTTAGGTTGGGTTAGGTTAGGTTATATTACGTTATTGATGTATATAAAAGTCCCACGGAGACGTAGAGGCCAACTCGCCAGGAATGTTGTCAAATAATAGCGCCGAAAGGTTAGGTTGGGTTAAGTTAGGTTATATTACGTTATTGTTGGATATGAAGGACTCACGGGGACGTAGAGGCCAACTCGCCAGGAATGTTGTCAAATAATAGCGCCGAAATGTTAGGTTGGGTTAGGTTAGGTTATATTACGTTATTGATGTATATAAAAGTCCCACGGACACGTAGAGGCCAACTCGCCAGGAATGTTGTCAAATAATAGCGCCGAGAGGTTAGGTTGGTTTATATAATGTTATATTACGTTATTGATGGATATGAAAGTCTCACGGAGACGTAGAGGCCAATTCGCCAGGAATGTTGTCAACTATTACCGCCGAGATGTTAGGTTGGGTTAGGTTAGGTTATATTACGTTATTGATGTATATAAGGGTCTCACGGAAACGTAGAGGCCAACAAGCCAGGAATGTGGTTAAACATTACCTCCGAGACGTTACTTTGGGTTAGGTTAGGTTATATTACGTTATTGATGTATATAAAAGCCCCACGGAAACGTAGAGGCCAACTCGCCAGGAATGTTGTCAAATATTAGTGCCGAGAGGTTGGGTTGTGCTAGGTTAGGTTATATTATGTTATTGATATATATAAGGCCCTACGGATACGTAGAGGCCAACTCGCCAGGAATGTTGTCAAATATTACCGCCGAGGTGTTAGGTTGGGTTAGTTTAGGTTCTATTACGCTATTGATACATATAAAATTCCCACGGAGACGTAGAGGCCAACTCGCCAGAAATGTTGTCAAATAATAGCGCCGAAAGGTTAGGTTGGATTAGGTTAGGTTATATTACGTTATTGATGTATATAAAAGTCCCACGGAGACGTAGAGGCCAACTCGCCAGGAATGTTGTCAAATATTACCGCCGAGATGTTAGGTTGGGTTAGGTTAGGTTATATTACGTTTTTGATGTGTATGAAGGCCCCACGGAGACGTAGAGGCCAACTCGACAGGAATGTTGTCAAATATTAGCGCCGAGATCTTAGGTTGGGTTAGGTTAGGTTATATTACGCTACTGATGTATATAAAAGTCCCACGGAGACGTAGAGGCCAACTCGCCAGGAATGTTGTCAAATAATGGCGCCGAAAGGTTAGGTTGGGTTAGGTCAGGTTATATTACGTTATTGATGGATATGAATGTCCCACGGAGACGTAGAGGCCAACAAGCCAGGAATGTGGTCAAATAATAGCGCCGAAAGATTAGGTTGGGTTAGGTTAGGTTATATTACGTTATTGATGTATATGAAGGACCCACGGAGACGTAGAGGCCAACTCGCCAGGAATGTTGTCAAATATTACCGCCGAAATGTTAGGTTGGGTTAGGTTAGGTTATATTACGCTATTGATATATATAAAATTCCCACGGAGACGTAGAGTCCAACTCGAAAGGAATGTTGTCAAATATTCGTACCGAGATGTTAGGTTGTGTTAGGTTAGGTTATATTACGCTATTGATGTATGTAAAAGTCCCACGGAGACGTAGAGGCCAACTCGCCAGGAATGTTGTCAAATAATGGCGCCGAAAGGTTAGGTTGGGTTAGGTCAGGTTATATTACGTTATTGATGGATATGAATGTCCCACGGAGACGTAGAGGCCAACAAGCCAGGAATGTGGTCAAATAATAGCGCCGAAAGATTAGGTTGGGTTAGGTTAGGTTATATTACGTTATTGATGTATATGAAGGACCCACGGAGACGTAGAGGCCAACTCGCCAGGAATGTTGTCAAATATTACCGCCGAAATGTTAGGTTGGCTTAGGTTAGGTTATATTACGCTATTGATATATATAAAATTCCCACGGAGACGTAGAGTCCAACTCGAAAGGAATGTTGTCAAATATTCGTACCGAGATGTTAGGTTGTGTTAGGTTAGGTTATATTACGCTATTGATGTATATAAAAGTCCCACGGAGACGTAGAGGCCAACTCGCCAGGAATGTTGTCAAATAATAGCGCCGACAGGTTAGGTTGGGTTAGGTTAGGATATATTACGTTATTGATGTATATGAAGGTCCCACGGAGACGTAGAGGCCAACTCGCCAGGAATGTTGTCAAATAATAGCGCCGAGAGGTTGGGTTATGTTAGGTTAGGTTATATTACGTTGGGTTCTAAAGTTGTTGCGGACTGCAGTTGCAATTTGCAACAACACGTGCCATCCCCTCCTCCTCGTGGTGGAACCTGGTAACACTGGTCTCGTCCCAGTGGCAAACGGGGCTCTGGCTGATACCGTAGACCGGTGGTCATGTTTCGCCGGAGCGGGGGGCTTGCCTTAACCGGCCGGCCCGCGAGGGGATAAACCTCTATAAAAAGTCTCTGTCTCAAGTTTCGGTCCGCGGCGAGGAGCGCGCTCAGTCCTTCGCGACTGGGTGTGGCCGGTGGGTGCATCGGTGCTGAGCGGACCAACCCCGGGGTACCTGGCGCCCCCCGGGTGTATAAATGCCTTCCCCCGGTACGCGGCTCTGCCGGGGGTGACAGGGTTATTCCGACACTACTCGTGGGATTCTTATGGATTCTTCTAATAAAACCGGGTTGGGGGGGAGTAGGTGTGGGAGGGGCGATGGAGCTGGCACTTCGATGCCGGCGCCAGTGCGTCCAGTGGTTGTATCTGTGGAGAGGCTTGCCTCTTCGCAGATCGCCGATGAGAGGGCCGGAGCGCCGAGATTGGAGTCGCTCCGTTCTGGGAGAGAAGGGAGGGTAGGGAGGAATAACCCAGGTGGGTGGTCCCTTTCTCGTCCTCGCAGCAGGGAGGAAGCCGTGCCTTCCAGGGCGGCCTCCCCGGCCCCCTCGGAGCACGACTACGACACTGATGTGTCCTGGTCGTCTCTGAGGGATGCTGGGTCGGGACCGTCCAGGAAGAGGGGACGCCCCCCGACAACGGGCGAGTATATGGGCCTTCGAGCGGCCAAGGAGAAACACCTCCAGACGGAGTTGATGATGTTCAGACTCCACGAGGAAAAGAAAATTCTGGATTGCGGGCCCGATGATCCGGCCCCGCCGCCAAGCAAGTCGGCGAAATATATTCCCTCCGTAGAGGAATATGCAAGGGAATTCCGGGGCGTCTCCTCTGCGGAGTTGGGACGGGAAGCCCTCGCGGCAATGAACCGCGTCGAATGGGTGGCGGCCAGGTCCACCAACCTGAAGGGCGAGTTCGTGCGACGATTGCGCGAAAGTGCGCGCACTTTGTGCGCACTTGTTCAAAGCGCGTTGGGGTCTTCGGACTCCACCGCACGGGAAGGACCTGAAGTTAGGGCGGACTTGTATGCCCTGAGGGGGGAATTGGAGGCCATGAAGGCCGAAAATGCGGTCCTACGCGACCGCATTAAGGACTTGGAGAGACGACCTCCGCCTCCGGCGCATGGGGCGGATACTGATAAAGTCGGCGGTGCGGTCGACATGATGTCGCTCGCAGACACAGTCGCCCGCATCGTCGACGAAAAGTTGCTAGCCTATACGGCGAGTTTGAAGGGGACTTCTTCTTCCCCTTCGTCTCAAACCGCGGCCGTCACCATCCCTACTACTGCGAGTGGGGGTGATGCGGCTGCTGGGGAGGCGACGGGGAAGAAGAAGAGGAAGAAGAAGAAGAAAACCTCTTCTTCGAAGAAGGAGGTGGGTCGCCGCCGCTCGGTTTCCGGGCGGAGGGGAACGGTGGAGGCACCTAAGGTGCCGACAGCGGGCCCATCATCTGGTGGGTCGGCTCAGGGCGAGGTGTCGTGGGCTAAGGTGGTCGGGCGGAAGGCACATCGGGCTGCGAAGAAGCAGATGCAGGAGACCTCTGGGTCTACCAAGGCGCCCGTCAAGCTCGGGAGGCCCCCTCGAGCCGCGGCTGTGGCCCTTACGCTGCCTTCGGGCAGCAAAGGATCTTATCAGGAGATCCTGGTCGCGGCTCGGCAGAGGGTCTCCCTAGGCGAGTTAGGGAT
Organism: Xylocopa violacea; assembly: GCA_963969225.1. NCBI lineage: Eukaryota > Metazoa > Arthropoda > Insecta > Hymenoptera > Apidae > Xylocopa > Xylocopa violacea. Next base: position 25,051 of record CAXAJV010001039.1, on the reverse strand, counting down.
CGAGGAGGTGCGCCCAAGGCGCGCAAGGACTGGGGGTTTCCTGTTGGAAATCCCCGGTCCTGAGAGGGCGGCAAAGGCCGCCCTCTTAGCAGATAAGCTAAGGGCGGCCTTGGCGGACACAGAGGTCCGGGTCTCATGCCCTTCTAAGAGGGCGGAGTTGAGGGTGAGTGGGCTGGACGACTCCGTCACCTCATCTGAGGTGGCGGAATCGGTTGCTGCGGCGGCAGGGTGCCTGGCCGCGGAGGTGAGGACCGGTGAGATAAGGTCCTCACCTCTGGGACTAGGAACCCTGTGGATACAATGCCCCTTGGTTGTCGCTCGTAAAGCAGCAACCCTGGGGTGGATCAGGGTGGGTTGGTGCAGGGCCAAGGTGGAGGCCCTGAAACCTCGTCCCCAGCAGTGTTATCGCTGTCTGGCTAAGGGGCACTTGCGGCAGCATTGCTCTGCCGAAGTTGACCGGGGCGACCGCTGTTATAACTGCGGTTCCCCCGGGCACCGGGCGAACGTGTGTCGGGCGGCCGCCCCCAACTGCCCACTGTGTGCGGACTTGGGACGACCGGCCGACCACAGACTCGGGGGGGTTAAGTGTAACCCCCCGACGCGGAAGGGGCGCCTGGGGACGAGGGCGCCGCAGCCACCGAAGGGGGGTGTGGAGGGTGGGCCGCCGGGAGGTGGCACTAAGGGGGTGAATGAGGCCGGGGGCATTGTTACCCCGGCGGATGACTCTGGCCGGGGGGAGGCCATGGATATGGCATAATCTTCCCCTCGACCAGAGTCCTCCAGGCGAACGTCAACCACGCCCGCCGAGCCCACGATCTCTTGGTCGAGGGTCTTATGGCGGGCGGGGTTGACGTTGCGGTGGTCGCTGAACCCTTCGTGATCCCCGACCGACCGTCCTGGGTCGGGGATCGCGAAGGGTCGGTGGCCATAGCTCAGGCTGTGGCTTCGCGGGTTCCGCCGTTCGCCTTTCTGGGCAATGGGCGGGGCTTCGTGGCTGTAGACTGGGCGGGCTTCGTGCTGGTGGGGACCTATGCTCCACCGCGCTGGCCCCTAGAGTCGTTCGAGGAGTATCTGGACGGGCTTGGGAACTTTTTGTCCCAGTTCTCGGCCCGCCAGGTACTCGTCTTGGGGGACTTCAACGCCCATGCTTCGGCATGGGGGTCCCCCAGGACGGACGCTAGGGGCGAGACGGTTTTGGAGTGGGCTTCTGGTCTCGATCTTCGGTTGCTCAACCGAGGATCGACCAGTACGTGCGTGCGACGGCAGGGTACAAGCATCGTGGATCTTTCATGGGCTTCCCCTGCCGCCGCGCCGCGGGTCACGGGGTGGACGGTGGACGAGTCCACGGAGACTCTATCCGATCACTTGTACGTTAGGATAGAAGTCTCCGGGACCGCCCCGGGCCGCCAAGCTAGTCTACGCCAGCAGCGAAGGAGGTGGGCTCTCAGAGCCCTTGACGAGGACGCCCTGATGGCTGCCGTCCATGCTGTGGCTTGGTCGGAGCCGTCGGCCGAGCCCGTCGCTGACGTGGAGGCGGAGGCCGACTGGTTCGATGGCGCCCTGACTGCAATCTGCAGGACGGCGATGCCAGGGGCCGGTCGACTTCCGCCCCGGAGGCCGGTGTACTGGTGGTCGGGCGACATCGCGCGGCTCCGAGCGAGTTGCGCGATGGCGCGACGCCGGTACACCAGGTCTCGGAGAAGGAGACGTCGGGACGAGGCACGGACGGCCCTGTTGTACGCTGAATATCGTCAGCTGACGGTTCAGCTGCAACAGGCCATCGGGAGGGCCAAGACCAGCGCTTGGGACGGACTTCTTCGTTCGTTGGATCAGGATCCGTGGGGGCGTCCATATAGGCTTGTCTTAAACAAGCTTAGAGCTTATGGCCCCCCGGTGACTGAGACGATGGAACCCCGGCTTCTCGGGAGGGTGGTCGATGCGTTGTTCCCGTCTGGGAGCGCATCGGCCGCCTTCCCGACTCAGGTGGACGGGTGGTCCGCGGGGCTGGAGGTTACGGAGGAGGAGTTGGCCGGGGCGGTGAGGCGTCTCGGGGCTCGGAATACGGCTCCGGGTCCCGACGGCGTCCCCGGCCGCGTGCTGGTCTTGGCCCTGCGCGTTCTGGGTCCCCGACTTCGGAGGCTTTTTACAGCCATTCTGAAGTCGGGGACGTTCCCATCTCGGTGGCGGCTCGGACGCCTGGTCCTCCTGCGGAAGGAGGGCCGGGACGCTGAATCTCCCTCGGGCTATCGGCCCATCGTGCTCCTGGATGAGATCGGGAAGCTCTACGAGAGAATCGTGGCTTCCCGGATCACCAGGCATCTGGAGCGGGTAGGACCCGACCTGGCCGAGTGTCAGTTCGGCTTCCGCCGGGGGCGGTCCACGATCGACGCGATCGATCGGGTCCGTACCTTGGCGGGCTCGGCTACTTCCCGGGGAGGGATGGCATTGGCGGTGTCCTTGGACATCGTCAATGCCTTCAACTCCCTCTCCTGGGAGGCCATCCGCAGGGGACTCGAACGACATGAAGTCCCTCAATACCTGCGGGTGGCGGTCGGCTCCTACCTTAGCGGCAGGTGCGTCGAGTACGTGGGCCGGGGTGGAAACACCTGCACGAGGGAGATTAGTCGCGGCGTACCCCAGGGGTCAGTTTTGGGACCCCTCTTGTGGGACGTGGGGTACGACGCGGCGCTGCGGGTCCTCCTTCCCACCGGTGTCAGCGTAGTCTGCTACGCTGACGATACCGTGTTGGTAGCCGGTGGGCGTACAAGCGGGAGGATCGTCCGGCGCGCCGAGGTGGGAGTGGCCAACGTGGCTTCCCTGATCCGGGGTATGGGTTTGGAGCTGGCTCCTCACAAGACGGAGGCGATGTGGTTCTTGGACCGTCATCTCCTCCGTCGAAATGGGAGGTCACTCGCCGATACCTGGATCCGAGTAGGGGACACCCGCATCCAGGTGAAGCCCGCGATAAAATATCTCGGACTTCACCTGGACGGCTCCTGGGCTTTTGGGCGCCACTTCGCGCTCCTGGCACCCAGGTTGGAAAAAGCGGCGGCCAGCTTGGGTCGCTTGCTGCCCAACCTGGGGGGCCCGGACGCGAGGGTACGCCGCCTTTATGCAGGCATCGTGCGGTCGATGGCTCTATATGGAGCCCCGATCTGGGCGGACGCCCTGATGGCCAACCGGCGCGGCCGGGCACTGCTTCGCAGTGTTTGGCGGCGCCTTGCCATCAGGGTGATCAGGGGATACCGCACGGTGTCTCATGAGGCGGCGGGAACTCTGGCGGGGTTACCACCCCTGGAGCTCCTGGCGGAGCGCGAAGCGTTTGTCTACGGACACCTTCGTCTCTGCCAGGATATCTCACCCCCGTCGGAGGAGGTGGTCAGAGCCTGGGCCTGGCGGTCTTTGGTGACCAAGTGGGAGGAGCGTCTTCGCGCCACCCATGGGAGTCACCGGACCGTCGGGGCGGTATTGCCCATCCTCGATAGATGGGTGAGCCGAAGCCGAGGGCTATCCTACCGGACCACGCAGGTCCTCACCGGGCACGGATGCTTCGGTGAGTACCTGCGCCGGATAGGACGGGAAGCCACGGCGGCGTGTCACCACTGTGGCGACCAGAGGGACACGGCGCAGCACACGCTGGAGTTTTGTCCAGCGTGGGAGGTGCGGCGTCGTGTCCTTCGGAGCGAGGTGGGCCAGGATCTGGCATTCCCATCCGTACTTAGAAGGATGGTAGAGGATGCCAGATCCTGGCGGGCTATGGCGGCCTTCTGCGAGGCCGTCATGCGGGCGAAGGAGGCGGCGGAGAGGGATCGCGAAGTTAGCGATCCCACCCGTCGACGGCGGCGACGCAGGCGTCGTCGCCCTCCACCGGCGCCCGGGGATGTCCACCATGTGGATATCGCCGGGCGCCCATAGGGGACTCAGTCCCCGGGGGGTGACAGCCCCTCGCGCGGGCTGGGGCGTAGCCGCGTACGCCACGGCCGTCACCCGCGCGTGGGGACGTCCGGAGGGGTGACTCGGTCGTGATGGACGGGGGCCCATCGCGACCATTGCACGTCACCCCTCCGAGACGTGCAGCGACTTCGGACGTGGCCCCGAAGTCGCTGCAAGGGTATCCTTTGGGAGGGGGAGGGGTCGCATCTTGGATGCGACCTCTCCCTCCCGGGATGAGAGCCTCCCAGACTTCTTCTGAGAGGCTCCAGACGCTGAGGGGGAGCCGGTCGCGTTCGTAAGAGATCCCGGCTCTCCCTCAGTAGCGTCGTTGGTGGCCACCGTGGGGTTTTAGCCGGTAAGAGTCCGGCATAACCTCGGAGTTTCCCCGAACTCCGAGGTATCCATGAGGATTTCCCCACGTTAAAAAAAAAAAAAAAAGGTTATATTACGTTATTGATGTATATAAAAGTCCCACGGAGACGTAGAGGCCAACTCGCCGGTAATGTTGTCAAATAATAGCGCCGAAAGGTTAGGTTGGGTTAGGTTAGGTTATATTACGTTATTGATGTATATAAAAGTCCCACGGAGACGTAGAGGCCAACTCGACAGGAATGTTGTCAAATAATAGCGCCGAAAGGTTAGGTTGGGTTAAGTTAGGTTATATTACGTTATTGATGGATATGAAGGTCTCACGGAGACGTAGAGGCCAACTCGCCAGGAATGTTGTCAAATAATAGCGCCGAAAGGTTAGGTTGGGTTAGGTTAGGTTATATTACGCTACTCATGTATATAAAAGTCCCACGGAGACGTAGAGGCCAACTCGCCAGGAATGTTGTCAAATAATGGCGCCGAAAGGTTAGGTTGGGTTAGGTCAGGTTATATTACGTTATTGATGGATATGAATGTCCCACGGAGACGTAGAGGCCAACAAGCCAGGAATGTGGTCAAATAATAGCGCCGAAAGATTAGGTTGGGTTTGGTTAGGTTATATTACGTTATTGATGTATATGAAGGACCCACGGAGACGTAGAGGCCAACTCGCCAGGAATGTTGTCAAATATTACCGCCGAAATGTTAGGTTGGCTTAGGTTAGGTTATATTACGCTATTGATATATATAAAATTCCCACGGAGACGTAGAGTCCAACTCGAAAGGAATGTTGTCAAATATTCGTACCGAGATGTTAGGTTGTGTTAGGTTAGGTTATATTACGCTATTGATGTATATAAAAGTCCCACGGAGACGTAGAGGCCAACTCGCCAAGAATGTTGTCAAATAATAGCGCCGACAGGTTAGGTTGGGTTAGGTTAGGTTATATTACGTTATTGATGTATATGAAGGTCCCACGGAGACGTAGAGGCCAACTCGCCAGGAATGTTGTCAAATAATAGCGCCGACAGGTTAGGTTGGGTTAGGTTAGGTTATATTACGTTATTGATGTATATAAAGGTCCCACGGAAACATAGAGGCCAACAAGCCAGGAATGTTGTGAAATATTACAGCCGAGACGTTACGTTGGGTTATTTTAGGTTAAATTACGTTATTGATGGATATGAATGTCCCACGGAGACGTAGCGGCCAACAAGCCAGGAATGTTGTCAAATATTAGTACCGAGATGTTAGGTTGTGTTAGGTTAGGTTATATTACGCTATTGATGTATATAAAAGTCCCACGGAGACGTAGAGGCTAACTCGACAGGAAAGTTGTCAAATAATGTCGCCGAGATCTTAGGTTGGGTTAGGTTAGGTTATATTACGCTATTGATGTACATAAACGTCCCACGGAGACGTAGAGGCCAACAAGCCAGGAATGTGGTCAAATAATAGCGCCGAAAGGTTAGGTTGGGTTAGGTTATGTTATATTGCGTTATTAATGTATATGAAGGTCCCACGGAGACGTAGAGGCCAACTCGCCAGGAATGTTGTCAAATATTAGTACCGAGAGGTTGGGTTGTGTTAGGTTAGGTTATATTACGTTATTGATGTATATAAAGGCCCCACGGAGACGTAGAGGCCAACTCGCCAGGAATGTTGTCAAATATTACCGCCGAAATGTTAGGTTGGCTTAGGTTAGGTTATATTACGTTATTGATGTATATAAAGGTCTCACGGAAACGTAGAGGCCAACAAGCCAGGAATGTGGTTAAACATTACCTCCGAGACGTTACTTTGGGTTAGGTTAGGTTATATTACGTTATTGATGTATATAAGGCCCTACGGAGAAGTAGAGGCCAACTCGCCAGGAATGTTGTCAAATAATAGCGCCGACAGGTTAGGTTGGGTTAGGTTAGGTTATATTACGTTATTGATGTATATAAAGGTCCCACGGAAACATAGAGGCCAACAAGCCAGGAATGTTGTGAAATATTACAGCCGAGACGTTACGTTGGGTTATTTTAGGTTAAATTACGTTATTGATGGATATGAATGTCCCACGGAGACGTAGCGGCCAACAAGCCAGGAATGTTGTCAAATATTAGTACCGAGATGTTAGGTTGTGTTAGGTTAGGTTATATTACGCTATTGATGTATATAAAAGTCCCACGGAGACGTAGAGGCTAACTCGACAGGAAAGTTGTCAAATAATGTCGCCGAGATCTTAGGTTGGGTTAGGTTAGGTTATATTACGCTATTGATGTACATAAACGTCCCACGGAGACGTAGAGGCCAACAAGCCAGGAATGTGGTCAAACAATAGCGCCGAAAGGTTAGGTTGGGTTAGGTTATGTTATATTGCGTTATTAATGTATATGAAGGTCCCACGGAGACGTAGAGGCCAACTCGCCAGGAATGTTGTCAAATAATAGCGCCGAAAGGTTAGGTTGGGTTAAGTTAGGTTATATTACGTTATTGATGGATATGAAGGTCTCACGGAGACGTAGAGGCCAACTCGCCAGGAATGTTGTCAAATAATAGCGCCGAAATGTTAGGTTGGGTTAGGTTAGGTTATATTACGTTATTGATGTATATAAAAGTCCCACGGACACGTAGAGGCCAACTCGCCAGGAATGTTGTCAAATAATAGCGCCGAGAGGTTAGGTTGGTTTATATAATGTTATATTACGTTATTGATGGATATGAAAGTCTCACGGAGACGTAGAGGCCAATTCGCCAGGAATGTTGTCAACTATTACCGCCGAGATGTTAGGTTGGGTTAGGTTAGGTTATATTACGTTATTGATGTATATAAAGGACTCACGGAAACGTAGAGGCCAACAAGCCAGGAATGTGGTTAAACATTACCTCCGAGTCGTTACTTTGGGTTAGGTTAGGTTATATTACGTTATTGATGTATATAAAAGCCCCACGGAAACGTAGAGGCCAACTCGCCAGGAATGTTGTCAAATATTAGTGCCGAGAGGTTGGGTTGTGTTAGGTTAGGTTATATTACGTTATTGATGTATATAAGGCCCTACGGAGACGTAGAGGCCAACTCGCCAGGAATGTTGTCAAATATTACCGCCGAGGTGTTGGGTTGGGTTAGGTTAGGTTATATTACGTTATTGATGTATATGAAGGTCCCACGGAGACGTAGAGGCCAACCCGCCAGGAATGTTGTCAAATAATAGCGCCGAAAGGTTAGGTTGGGTGAAGTTAGGTTATATTACGTTATTGATGTATATGAAGGTCCCACGGAGACGTAGAGGCCAACTCGCCGGTAATGTTGTCAAATAATAGCGCCGAAAGGTTAGGTTGGGTTAGGTTAGGTTATATTACGTTATTGATGTATATAAAAGTCCCACGGAGACGTAGAGGCCGACTCGCCAGGAATGTTGTCAAATAATAGCGCCGAAAGGTTAGGTTGGGTTAAGTTAGGTTATATTACGTTATTGATGGATATGAAGGTCTCACGGAGACGTAGAGGCCAACTCGCCAGGAATGTTGTCAAATAATAGCGCCGAAAGGTTAGGTTGGGTTAGGTTAGGTTATATTACGCTATTGATGTATATAAAGGTCATACGGAAACGTAGAGGCCAACAAGCCAGGAATGTGGTTAAACATTACCTCCGAGACGTTACTTTGGGTTAGGTTAGGTTATATTACGTTATTGATGTATATAAAAGCCCCACGGAAACGTAGAGGCCAACAAGCCAGGAATGTTGTGAAATATTACAGCCGAGATGTTACGTTGGGTTATTTTAGGTTAAATTACGTTATTGATGGATATGAATGTCCCACGGAGACGTAGAGTCCAACTCGCCAGGAATGTTGTCAAATATTAGTACCGAGACGTTAGGTTGTGTTAGGTTAGGTTATATTACGCTATTGATGTATATAAAAGTCCCACGGAGACGTAGAGGCCAACAAGCCAGGAATGTGGTCAAATAATAGCGCCGAAATGTTAGGTTGGGTTAGGTTAGGTTATATTACGTTATTGATGTATAGGAAGGTCCCACGGAGACGCAGAGGCCAACTAGCCAGGAATGTTGTCAAATAATAGCGCCGAAAGGTTAGGTTGGGTTAGATTAGGTTATATTACGTTATTGATGTATATAAAAGTCCCACGGAGACGTAGAGGCCAACTCGCCAGGAATGTTGTCAAATAATAGCGCCGAAAGGTTAGGTTGGGTTAAGTTAGGTTATATTACGTTATTGTTGGATATGAAGGTCTCACGGGGACGTAGAGGCTAACTCGCCAGGAATGTTGTCAAATAATAGCGCCGAAAGGTTAGGTTGGGTTAGGTTAGGTTATATTACGTTATTGATGTATATAAAAGTCCCACGGACACGTAGAGGCCAACTCGCCAGGAATGTTGTCAAATAATAGCGCCGAGAGGTTAGGTTGGTTTATATAATGTTATATTACGTTATTGATGGATATGAAAGTCTCACGGAGACGTAGAGGCCAATTCGCCAGGAATGTTGTCAAATAATAGCGCCGAAAGGTTAGGTTGGGTTACGTTAGGTTATATTACGTTATTGATGTATATAAAAGTCCCACGGAGACGTAGAGGCCAACTCGCCGGTAATGTTGTCAAATAATAGCGCCGAAAGGTTAGGTTGGGTTAGGTTAGGTTATATTACGTTATTGATGTATATAAAAGTCCCACGGAGACGTAGAGGCCAACTCGCCAGGAATGTTGTCAAATAATAGCGCCGAAAGGTTAGGTTGGGTTAAGTTAGGTTATATTACGTTATTGTTGGATATGAAGGTCTCACGGGGACGTAGAGGCTAACTCGCCAGGAATGTTGTCAAATAATAGCGCCGAAAGGTTAGGTTGGGTTAGGTTAGGTTATATTACGTTATTGATGTATATAAAAGTCCCACGGACACGTAGAGGCCAACTCGCCAGGAATGTTGTCAAATAATAGCGCCGAGAGGTTAGGTTGGTTTATATAATGTTATATTACGTTATTGATGGATATGAAAGTCTCACGGAGACGTAGAGGCCAATTCGCCAGGAATGTTGTCAACTATTACCGCCGAGATGTTAGGTTGGGTTAGGTTAGGTTATATTACGTTATTGATGTATATAAAGGTCTCACGGAAACGTAGAGGCCAACAAGCCAGGAATGTGGTTAAACATTACCTCCGAGTCGTTACTTTGGGTTAGGTTAGGTTATATTACGTTATTGATGTATATAAAAGCCCCACGGAAACGTAGAGGCCAACTCGCCAGGAATGTTGTCAAATATTAGTGCCGAGAGGTTGGGTTGTGTTAGGTTAGGTTATATTACGTTATTGATGTATATAAGGCCCTACGGAGACGTAGAGGCCAACTCGCCAGGAATGTTGTCAAATATTACCGCCGAGGTGTTGGGTTGGGTTAGGTTAGGTTATATTACGTTATTGATGTATATGAAGGTCCCACGGAGACGTAGAGGCCAACCCGCCAGGAATGTTGTCAAATAATAGCGCCGAAAGGTTAGGTTGGGTGAAGTTAGGTTATATTACGTTATTGATGTATATGAAGGTCCCACGGAGACGTAGAGGCCAACTCGCCGGTAATGTTGTCAAATAATAGCGCCGAAAGGTTAGGTTGGGTTAGGTTAGGTTATATTACGTTATTGATGTATATAAAAGTCCCACGGAGACGTAGAGGCCGACTCGCCAGGAATGTTGTCAAATAATAGCGCCGAAAGGTTAGGTTGGGTTAAGTTAGGTTATATTACGTTATTGATGGATATGAAGGTCTCACGGAGACGTAGAGGCCAACTCGCCAGGAATGTTGTCAAATAATAGCGCCGAAAGGTTAGGTTGGGTTAGGTTAGGTTATATTACGCTATTGATGTATATAAAGGTCATACGGAAACGTAGAGGCCAACAAGCCAGGAATGTGGTTAAACATTACCTCCGAGACGTTACTTTGGGTTAGGTTAGGTTATATTACGTTATTGATGTATATAAAAGCCCCACGGAAACGTAGAGGCCAACAAGCCAGGAATGTTGTGAAATATTACAGCCGAGATGTTACGTTGGGTTATTTTAGGTTAAATTACGTTATTGATGGATATGAATGTCCCACGGAGACGTAGAGTCCAACTCGCCAGGAATGTTGTCAAATATTAGTACCGAGACGTTAGGTTGTGTTAGGTTAGGTTATATTACGCTATTGATGTATATAAAAGTCCCACGGAGACGTAGAGGCCAACAAGCCAGGAATGTGGTCAAATAATAGCGCCGAAATGTTAGGTTGGGTTAGGTTAGGTTATATTACGTTATTGATGTATAGGAAGGTCCCACGGAGACGCAGAGGCCAACTAGCCAGGAATGTTGTCAAATAATAGCGCCGAAAGGTTAGGTTGGGTTAGATTAGGTTATATTACGTTATTGATGTATATAAAAGTCCCACGGAGACGTAGAGGCCAACTCGCCAGGAATGTTGTCAAATAATAGCGCCGAAAGGTTAGGTTGGGTTAAGTTAGGTTATATTACGTTATTGTTGGATATGAAGGTCTCACGGGGACGTAGAGGCTAACTCGCCAGGAATGTTGTCAAATAATAGCGCCGAAAGGTTAGGTTGGGTTAGGTTAGGTTATATTACGTTATTGATGTATATAAAAGTCCCACGGACACGTAGAGGCCAACTCGCCAGGAATGTTGTCAAATAATAGCGCCGAGAGGTTAGGTTGGTTTATATAATGTTATATTACGTTATTGATGGATATGAAAGTCTCACGGAGACGTAGAGGCCAATTCGCCAGGAATGTTGTCAAATAATAGCGCCGAAAGGTTAGGTTGGGTTACGTTAGGTTATATTACGTTATTGATGTATATAAAAGTCCCACGGAGACGTAGAGGCCAACTCGCCGGTAATGTTGTCAAATAATAGCGCCGAAAGGTTAGGTTGGGTTAGGTTAGGTTATATTACGTTATTGATGTATATAAAAGTCCCACGGAGACGTAGAGGCCAACTCGCCAGGAATGTTGTCAAATAATAGCGCCGAAAGGTTAGGTTGGGTTAAGTTAGGTTATATTACGTTATTGTTGGATATGAAGGTCTCACGGGGACGTAGAGGCTAACTCGCCAGGAATGTTGTCAAATAATAGCGCCGAAAGGTTAGGTTGGGTTAGGTTAGGTTATATTACGTTATTGATGTATATAAAAGTCCCACGGACACGTAGAGGCCAACTCGCCAGGAATGTTGTCAAATAATAGCGCCGAGAGGTTAGGTTGGTTTATATAATGTTATATTACGTTATTGATGGATATGAAAGTCTCACGGAGACGTAGAGGCCAATTCGCCAGGAATGTTGTCAACTATTACCGCCGAGATGTTAGGTTGGGTTAGGTTAGGTTATATTACGTTATTGATGTATATAAAGGTCTCACGGAAACGTAGAGGCCAACAAGCCAGGAATGTGGTTAAACATTACCTCCGAGACGTTACTTTGGGTTAGGTTAGGTTATATTACGTTATTGATGTATATAAAAGCCCCACGGAAACGTAGAGGCCAACTCGCCAGGAATGTTGTCAAATATTAGTGCCGAGAGGTTGGGTTGTGCTAGGTTAGGTTATATTATGTTATTGATATATATAAGGCCCTACGGAGACGTAGAGGCCAACTCGCCAGGAATGTTGTCAAATATTACCGCCGAGGTGTTAGGTTGGGTTAGGTTAGGTTCTATTACGCTATTGATATATATAAAATTCCCACGGAGACGTAGAGTCCAACTCGCCAGAAATGTTGTCAAATAATAGCGCCGAAAGGTTAGGTTGGATTAGGTTAGGTTATATTACGTTATTGATGTATATAAAAGTCCCACGGAGACGTAGAGGCCAACTCGCCAGGAATGTTGTCAAATATTACCGCCGAGATGTTAGGTTGGGTTAGGTTAGGTTATATTACGTTTTTGATGTGTATGAAGGCCCCACGGAGACGTAGAGGCCAACTCGACAGGAATGTTGTCAAATATTAGCGCCGAGATCTTAGGTTGGGTTAGGTTAGGTTATATTACGCTACTGATGTATATAAAAGTCCCACGGAGACGTAGAGGCCAACTCGCCAGGAATGTTGTCAAATAATGGCGCCGAAAGGTTAGGTTGGGTTAGGTCAGGTTATATTACGTTATTGATGGATATGAATGTCCCACGGAGACGTAGAGGCCAACAAGCCAGGAATGTGGTCAAATAATAGCGCCGAAAGGTTAGGTTGGGTTAGGTTATGTTATATTGCGTTATTAATGTATATGAAGGTCCCACGGAGACGTAGAGGCCAACTCGCCAGGAATGTTGTCAAATATTAGTACCGAGAGGTTGGGTTGTGTTAGGTTAGGTTATATTACGTTATTGATGTATATAAAGGCCCCACGGAGACGTAGAGGCCAACTCGCCAGGAATGTTGTCAAATATTACCGCCGAAATGTTAGGTTGGCTTAGGTTAGGTTATATTACGTTATTGATGTATATAAAGGTCTCACGGAAACGTAGAGGCCAACAAGCCAGGAATGTGGTTAAACATTACCTCCGAGACGTTACTTTGGGTTAGGTTAGGTTATATTACGTTATTGATGTATATAAGGCCCTACGGAGACGTAGAGTCCAACTCGCCAGGAATGTTGTCAAATATTAGTACCGAGATGTTAGGTTGTGTTAGGTTAGGTTATATTACGCTATTGATGTATATAAAAGTCCCACGGAGACGTAGAGGCCAACTCGACAGGAATGTGGTCAAATAATAGCGCCGAAAGGTTAGGTTGGGTTAGGTTAGGTTATATTACGTTATTGATGTATATGAAGGTCCCACGGAGACGTAGAGGCCAACCCGCCAGGAATGTTGTCAAATAATAGCGCCGAAAGGTTAGGTTGGGTTAAGTTAGGTTATATTACGTTATTGATGTATATGAAGGTCCCACGGAGACGTAGAGGCCAACTCGCCAGGAATGTTGTCAAATAATAGCGCCGAAAGGTTAGGTTGGGTTACGTTAGGTTATATTACGTTATTGATGTATATAAAAGTCCCACGGAGACGTAGAGGCCAACTCGCCAGGAATGTTGTCAAATAATAGCGCCGAAAGGTTAGGTTGGGTTAAGTTAGGTTATATTACGTTATTGTTGGATATGAAGGTCTCACGGGGACGTAGAGGCTAACTCGCCAGGAATGTTGTCAAATAATAGCGCCGAAAGGTTAGGTTGGGTTAGGTTAGGTTATATTACGTTATTGATGTATATAAAGGTCTCACGGAAACGTAGAGGCCAACAAGCCAGGAATGTGGTTAAACATTACCTCCGAGACGTTACTTTGGGTTAGGTTAGGTTATATTACGTTATTGATGTATATAAAAGCCCCACGGAAACGTAGAGGCCAACTCGCCAGGAATGTTGTCAAATATTAGTGCCGAGAGGTTGGGTTGTGCTAGGTTAGGTTATATTATGTTATTGATATATATAAGGCCCTACGGAGACGTAGAGGCCAACTCGCCAGGAATGTTGTCAAATATTACCGCCGAGGTGTTAGGTTGGGTTAGGTTAGGTTCTATTACGCTATTGATATATATAAAATTCCCACGGAGACGTAGAGTCCAACTCGCCAGAAATGTTGTCAAATAATAGCGCCGAAAGGTTAGGTTGGATTAGGTTAGGTTATATTACGTTATTGATGTATATAAAAGTCCCACGGAGACGTAGAGGCCAACTCGCCAGGAATGTTGTCAAATATTACCGCCGAGATGTTAGGTTGGGTTAGGTTAGGTTATATTACGTTTTTGATGTGTATGAAGGCCCCACGGAGACGTAGAGGCCAACTCGACAGGAATGTTGTCAAATATTAGCGCCGAGATCTTAGGTTGGGTTAGGTTAGGTTATATTACGCTACTGATGTATATAAAAGTCCCACGGAGACGTAGAGGCCAACTCGCCAGGAATGTTGTCAAATAATGGCGCCGAAAGGTTAGGTTGGGTTAGGTCAGGTTATATTACGTTATTGATGGATATGAATGTCCCACGGAGACGTAGAGGCCAACAAGCCAGGAATGTGGTCAAATAATAGCGCCGAAAGGTTAGGTTGGGTTAGGTTATGTTATATTGCGTTATTAATGTATATGAAGGTCCCACGGAGACGTAGAGGCCAACTCGCCAGGAATGTTGTCAAATATTAGTACCGAGAGGTTGGGTTGTGTTAGGTTAGGTTATATTACGTTATTGATGTATATAAAGGCCCCACGGAGACGTAGAGGCCAACTCGCCAGGAATGTTGTCAAATATTACCGCCGAAATGTTAGGTTGGCTTAGGTTAGGTTATATTACGTTATTGATGTATATAAAGGTCTCACGGAAACGTAGAGGCCAACAAGCCAGGAATGTGGTTAAACATTACCTCCGAGACGTTACTTTGGGTTAGGTTAGGTTATATTACGTTATTGATGTATATAAGGCCCTACGGAGACGTAGAGTCCAACTCGCCAGGAATGTTGTCAAATATTAGTACCGAGATGTTAGGTTGTGTTAGGTTAGGTTATATTACGCTATTGATGTATATAAAAGTCCCACGGAGACGTAGAGGCCAACTCGACAGGAATGTGGTCAAATAATAGCGCCGAAAGGTTAGGTTGGGTTAGGTTAGGTTATATTACGTTATTGATGTATATGAAGGTCCCACGGAGACGTAGAGGCCAACCCGCCAGGAATGTTGTCAAATAATAGCGCCGAAAGGTTAGGTTGGGTTAAGTTAGGTTATATTACGTTATTGATGTATATGAAGGTCCCACGGAGACGTAGAGGCCAACTCGCCAGGAATGTTGTCAAATAATAGCGCCGAAAGGTTAGGTTGGGTTACGTTAGGTTATATTACGTTATTGATGTATATAAAAGTCCCACGGAGACGTAGAGGCCAACTCGCCGGTAATGTTGTCAAATAATAGCGCCGAAAGGTTAGGTTGGGATAGGTTAGGTTATATTACGTTATTGATGTATATAAAAGTCCCACGGAGACGTAGAGGCCAACTCGCCAGGAATGTTGTCAAATAATAGCGCCGAAAGGTTAGGTTGGGTTAAGTTAGGTTATATTACGTTATTGATGGATATGAAGGTCTCACGGAGACGTAGAGGCCAACTCGCCAGGAATGTTGTCAAATAATAGCGCCGAAAGGTTAGGTTGGGTTAGGTTAGGTTATATTACGTTATTGATGTATATAAAAGTCCCACGGACACGTAGAGGCCAACTCGCCAGGAATGTTGTCAAATAATAGCGCCGAGATGTTAGGTTGGTTTATATAATGTTATATTACGTTATTGATGGATATGAAAGTCTCACGGAGACGTAGAGGCCAATTCGCCAGGAATGTTGTCAACTATTACCGCCGAGATGTTAGGTTGGGTTAGGTTAGGTTATATTACGTTATTGATGTATATAAAGGTCTCACGGAAACGTAGAGGCCAACAAGCCAGGAATGTGGTTAAACATTACCTCCGAGACGTTACTTTGGGTTAGGTTAGGTTATATTACGTTATTGATGTATATAAAAGCCCCACGGAAACGTAGAGGCCAACTCGCCAGGAATGTTGTCAAATATTACCGCCGAGGTGTTGGGTTGGTTTATATAATGTTATATTACGTTATTGATGGATATGAAAGTCTCACGGAGACGTAGAGGCCAATTCGCCAGGAATGTTGTCAACTATTACCGCCGAGATGTTAGGTTGGGTTAGGTTAGGTTATATTACGTTATTGATGTATATAAAGGTCTCACGGAAACGTAGAGGCCAACAAGCCAGGAATGTGGTTAAACATTACCTCCGAGACGTTACTTTGGGTTAGGTTAGGTTATATTACGTTATTGATGTATATAAAAGCCCCACGGAAACGTAGAGGCCAACTCGCCAGGAATGTTGTCAAATATTAGTGCCGAGAGGTTGGGTTGTGCTAGGTTAGGTTATATTATGTTATTGATATATATAAGGCCCTACGGAGACGTAGAGGCCAACTCGCCAGGAATGTTGTCAAATATTACCGCCGAGGTGTTAGGTTGGGTTAGGTTAGGTTCTATTACGCCATTGATATATATAAAATTCCCACGGAGACGTAGAGGCCAACTCGCCAGAAATGTTGTCAAATAATAGCGCCGAAAGGTTAGGTTGGATTAGGTTAGGTTATATTACGTTATTGATGTATATAAAAGTCCCACGGAGACGTAGAGGCCAACTCGCCAGGAATGTTGTCAAATATTACCGCCGAGATGTTAGGTTGGGTTAGGTTAGGTTATATTACGTTTTTGATGTGTATGAAGGCACCACGGAGACGTAGAGGCCAACTCGACAGGAATGTTGTCAAATATTAGCGCCGAGATCTTAGGTTGGGTTAGGTTAGGTTATATTACGCTACTGATGTATATAAAAGTCCCACGGAGACGTAGAGGCCAACTCGCCAGGAATGTTGTCAAATAATGGCGCCGAAAGGTTAGGTTGGGTTAGGTCAGGTTATATTACGTTATTGATGGATATGAATGTCCCACGGAGACGTAGAGGCCAACAAGCCAGGAATGTGGTCAAATAATAGCGCCGAAAGGTTAGGTTGGGTTAGGTTATGTTATATTGCGTTATTAATGTATATGAAGGTCCCACGGAGACGTAGAGGCCAACTCGCCAGGAATGTTGTCAAATATTAGTACCGAGAGGTTGGGTTGTGTTAGGTTAGGTTATATTACGTTATTGATGTATATAAAGGCCCCACGGAGACGTAGAGGCCAACTCGCCAGGAATGTTGTCAAATATTACCGCCGAAATGTTAGGTTGGCTTAGGTTAGGTTATATTACGTTATTGATGTATGTAAAGGTCTCACGGAAACGTAGAGGCCAACAAGCCAGGAATGTGGTTAAACATTACCTCCGAGACGTTACTTTGGGTTAGGTTAGGTTATATTACGTTATTGATGTATATAAGGCCCTACGGAGACGTAGAGGCCAACTCGCCAGGAATGTTGTCAAATATTACCGCCGAGGTGTTAGGTTGGGTTAGGTTAGGTTATATTACGCTATTGATATATATAAAATTCCCACGGAGACGTAGAGTCCAACTCGCCAGGAATGTTGTCAAATATTAGTACCGAGATGTTAGGTTGTGTTAGGTTAGGTTATATTACGCTATTGATGTATATAAAAGTCCCACGGAGACGTAGAGGCCAACTCGACAGGAATGTGGTCAAATAATAGCGCCGAAAGGTTAGGTTGGGTTAGGTTAGGTTATATTACGTTATTGATGTATATGAAGGTCCCACGGAGACGTAGAGGCCAACCCGCCAGGAATGTTGTCAAATAATAGCGCCGAAAGGTTAGGTTGGGTTAAGTTAGGTTATATTACGTTATTGATGTATATGAAGGTCCCACGGAGACGTAGAGGCCAACTCGCCAGGAATGTTGTCAAATAATAGCGCCGAAAGGTTAGGTTGGGTTACGTTAGGTTATATTACGTTATTGATGTATATAAAAGTCCCACGGAGACGTAGAGGCCAACTCGCCGGTAATGTTGTCAAATAATAGCGCCGAAAGGTTAGGTTGGGTTAGGTTAGGTTATATTACGTTATTGATGTATATAAAAGTCCCACGGAGACGTAGAGGCCAACTCGCTAGGAATGTTGTCAAATAATACCGCCGAAAGGTTAGGTTGGGTTAAGTTAGGTTATATTACGTTATTGATGGATATGAAGGTCTCACGGAGACGTAGAGGCCAACTCGCCAGGAATGTTGTCAAATAATAGCGCCGAAAGGTTAGGTTGGGTTAGGTTAGGTTATATTACGTTATTGATGTATATAAAAGTCCCACGGACACGTAGAGGCCAACTCGCCAGGAATGTTGTCAAATAATAGCGCCGAGATGTTAGGTTGGTTTATATAATGTTATATTACGTTATTGATGGATATGAAAGTCTCACGGAGACGTAGAGGCCAATTCGCCAGGAATGTTGTCAACTATTACCGCCGAGATGTTAGGTTGGGTTAGGTTAGGTTATATTACGTTATTGATGTATATAAAGGTCTCACGGAAACGTAGAGGCCAACAAGCCAGGAATGTGGTTAAACATTACCTCCGAGACGTTACTTTGGGTTAGGTTAGGTTATATTACGTTATTGATGTATATAAAAGCCCCACGGAAACGTAGAGGCCAACTCGCCAGGAATGTTGTCAAATATTACCGCCGAGGTGTTGGGTTGGTTTATATAATGTTATATTACGTTATTGATGGATATGAAAGTCTCACGGAGACGTAGAGGCCAATTCGCCAGGAATGTTGTCAACTATTACCGCCGAGACGTTACTTTGGGTTAGGTTAGGTTATATTACGTTATTGATGTATATAAAAGCCCCACGGAAACGTAGAGGCCAACTCGCCAGGAATGTTGTCAAATATTAGTGCCGAGAGGTTGGGTTGTGCTAGGTTAGGTTATATTATGTTATTGATATATATAAGGCCCTACGGAGACGTAGAGGCCAACTCGCCAGGAATGTTGTCAAATATTACCGCCGAGGTGTTAGGTTGGGGTAGGTTAGGTTCTATTACGCTATTGATATATATAAAATTCCCACGGAGACGTAGAGGCCAACTCGCCAGAAATGTTGTCAAATAATAGCGCCGAAAGGTTAGGTTGGATTAGGTTAGGTTATATTACGTTATTGATGTATATAAAAGTCCCACGGAGACGTAGAGGCCAATTCGCCAGGAATGTTGTCAAATATTACCGCCGAGATGTTAGGTTGGGTTAGGTTAGGTTATATTACGTTTTTGATGTGTATGAAGGCCCCACGGAGACGTAGAGGCCAACTCGACAGGAATGTTGTCAAATATTAGCGCCGAGATCTTAGGTTGGGTTAGGTTAGGTTATATTACGCTACTGATGTATATAAAAGTCCCACGGAGACGTAGAGCCCAACTCGCCAGGAATGTTGTCAAATAATGGCGCCGAAAGGTTAGGTTGGGTTAGGTCAGGTTATATTACGTTATTGATGGATATGAATGTCCCACGGAGACGTAGAGGCCAACAAGCCAGGAATGTGGTCAAATAATAGCGCCGAAAGATTAGGTTGGGTTTGGTTAGGTTATATTACGTTATTGATGTATATGAAGGACCCACGGAGACGTAGAGGCCAACTCGCCAGGAATGTTGTCAAATATTACCGCCGAAATGTTAGGTTGGCTTAGGTTAGGTTATATTACGCTATTGATATATATAAAATTCCCACGGAGACGTAGAGTCCAACTCGAAAGGAATGTTGTCAAATATTCGTACCGAGATGTTAGGTTGTGTTAGGTTAGGTTATATTACGCTATTGATGTATATAAAAGTCCCACGGAGACGTAGAGGCCAACTCGCCAAGAATGTTGTCAAATAATAGCGCCGACAGGTTAGGTTGGGTTAGGTTAGGTTATATTACGTTATTGATGTATATGAAGGTCCCACGGAGACGTAGAGGCCAACTCGCCAGGAATGTTGTCAAATAATAGCGCCGACAGGTTAGGTTGGGTTAGGTTAGGTTATATTACGTTATTGATGTATATAAAGGTCCCACGGAAACATAGAGGCCAACAAGCCAGGAATGTTGTGAAATATTACAGCCGAGACGTTACGTTGGGTTATTTTAGGTTAAATTACGTTATTGATGGATATGAATGTCCCACGGAGACGTAGCGGCCAACAAGCCAGGAATGTTGTCAAATATTAGTACCGAGATGTTAGGTTGTGTTAGGTTAGGTTATATTACGCTATTGATGTATATAAAAGTCCCACGGAGACGTAGAGGCCAACTCGACAGGAAAGTTGTCAAATAATGTCGCCGAGATCTTAGGTTGGGTTAGGTTAGGTTATATTACGCTATTGATGTACATAAACGTCCCACGGAGACGTAGAGGCCAACAAGCCAGGAATGTGGTCAAATAATAGCGCCGAAAGGTTAGGTTGGGTTAGGTTATGTTATATTGCGTTATTAATGTATATGAAGGTCCCACGGAGACGTAGAGGCCAACTCGCCAGGAATGTTGTCAAATATTAGTACCGAGGGGTTGGGTTGTGTTAGGTTAGGTTATATTACGTTATTGATGTATATAAAGGCCCCACGGAGACGTAGAGGCCAACTCGCCAGGAATGTTGTCAAATATTACCGCCGAAATGTTAGGTTGGCTTAGGTTAGGTTATATTACGTTATTGATGTATATAAAGGTCTCACGGAAACGTAGAGGCCAACAAGCCAGGAATGTGGTTAAACATTACCTCCGAGACGTTACTTTGGGTTAGGTTAGGTTATATTACGTTATTGATGTATATAAGGCCCTACGGAGACGTAGAGGCCAACTCGCCAGGAATGTTGTCAAATATTACCGCCGAGGTGTTAGGTTGGGTTAGGTTAGGTTATATTACGCTATTGATATATATAAAATTCCCACGGAGACGTAGAGTCCAACTCGCCAGGAATGTTGTCAAATATTAGTGCCGAGAGGTTGGGTTGTGTTAGGTTAGGTTATATTACGTTATTGATGTATATAAGGCCCTACGGAGACGTAGAGGCCAACTCGCCAGGAATGTTGTCAAATATTACCGCCGAGGTGTTAGGTTGGGTTAGATTAGGTTATATTACGCTATTGATATATATAAAGTTCCCACGGAGACGTAGAGTCCAACTAGCCAGGAATGTTGTCAAATATTAGTGCCGAAATGTTAGGTTGGGTTAGGTTAGGTTATATTACGTTATTGATGTATAGGAAGGTCCCACGGAGACGTAGAGGCCAACTAGCCAGGAATGTTGTCAAATAATAGCGCCGAAAGGTTAGGTTGGGTTAGGTTAGGTTATATTACGCTACTGATGTATATAAAAGTCCCACGGACACGTAGAGGCCAACTCGCCAGGAATGTTGTCAAATAATAGCGCCGAGATGTTAGGTTGGTTTATATAATGTTATATTACGTTATTGATGGATATGAAAGTCTCACGGAGACGTAGAGGCCAATTCGCCAGGAATGTTGTCAACTATTACCGCCGAGATGTTAGGTTGGGTTAGGTTAGGTTATATTACGTTATTGATGTATATAAAGGTCTCACGGAAACGTAGAGGCCAACAAGCCAGGAATGTGGTTAAACATTACCTCCGAGACGTTACTTTGGGTTAGGTTAGGTTATATTACGTTATTGATGTATATAAAAGCCCCACGGAAACGTAGAGGCCAACTCGCCAGGAATGTTGTCAAATAATAGCGCCGAAAGGTTGGGTTGTGCTAGGTTAGGTTATATTATGTTATTGATATATATAAGGCCCTACGGAGACGTAGAGGCCAACTCGCCAGGAATGTTGTCAAATATTAGTACCGAGAGGTTGGGTTGTGTTAGGTTAGGTTATATTACGTTATTGATGTATATAAAGGCCCCACGGAGACGTAGACGCCAACTCGCCAGGAATGTTGTCAAATATTACCGCTGAAATGTTAGGTTGGCTTAGGTTAGGTTATTTTACGTTATTGATGTACATGAAGGTCCCACGGAGACGTAGAGTCCAACTCGCCAGGAATGTGGTCAAATAATAGCGCCGAAAGGTTAGGTTGGATTAGGTTAGGTTATATTACGTTATTGATGTATATAAAAGTCCCACGGATACGTAGAGGCCAACTCGCCAGGAATGTTGTCAAATAATAGCGCCGAAAGGTTAGGTTGGGTTAAGTTAGGTTATATTACGTTATTGATGGATATGAAGGTCTCACGGAGACGTAGAGGCCAACTCGCCAGGAATGTTGTCAAATAATAGCGCCGAAATGTTAGGTTGGGTTAGGTTAGGTTATATTACGTTATTGATGTATATAAAAGTCCCACGGACACGTAGAGGCCAACTCGCCAGGAATGTTGTCAAATAATAGCGCCGAGAGGTTAGGTTGGTTTATATAATGTTATATTACGTTATTGATGGATATGAAAGTCTCACGGAGACGTAGAGGCCAATTCGCCAGGAATGTTGTCAACTATTACCGCCGAGATGTTAGGTTGGGTTAGGTTAGGTTATATTACGTTATTGATGTATATAAAGGTCTCACGGAAACGTAGAGGCCAACAAGCCAGGAATGTGGTTAAACATTACCTCCGAGACGTTACTTTGGGTTAGGTTAGGTTATATTACGTTATTGATGTATATAAAAGCCCCACGGAAACGTAGAGGCCAACTCGCCAGGAATGTTGTCAAATATTAGTGCCGAGAGGTTGGGTTGTGCTAGGTTAGGTTATATTGTGTTATTGATATATATAAGGCCCTACGGAGACGTAGAGGCCAACTCGCCAGGAATGTTGTCAAATATTACCGCCGAGGTGTTAGGTTGGGTTAGGTTAGGTTCTATTACGCTATTGATATATATAAAATTCCCACGGAGACGTAGAGGCCAACTCGCCAGAAATGTTGTCAAATAATAGCGCCGAAAGGTTAGGTTGGATTAGGTTAGGTTATATTACGTTATTGATGTATATAAAAGTCCCACGGAGACGTAGAGGCCAACTCGCCAGGAATGTTGTCAAATATTACCGCCGAGATGTTAGGTTGGGTTAGGTTAGGTTATATTACGTTTTTGATGTGTATGAAGGCCCCACGGAGACGTAGAGGCCAACTCGACAGGAATGTTGTCAAATATTAGCGCCGAGATCTTAGGTTGGGTTAGGTTAGGTTATATTACGCTACTGATGTATATAAAAGTCCCACGGAGACGTAGAGGCCAACTCGCCAGGAATGTTGTCAAATAATGGCGCCGAAAGGTTAGGTTGGGTTAGGTCAGGTTATATTACGTTATTGATGGATATGAATGTCCCACGGAGACGTAGAGGCCAACAAGCCAGGAATGTGGTCAAATAATAGCGCCGAAAGATTAGGTTGGGTTTGGTTAGGTTATATTACGTTATTGATGTATATGAAGGACCCACGGAGACGTAGAGGCCAACTCGCCAGGAATGTTGTCAAATATTACCGCCGAAATGTTAGGTTGGCTTAGGTTAGGTTATATTACGCTATTGATATATATAAAATTCCCACGGAGACGTAGAGTCCAACTCGAAAGGAATGTTGTCAAATATTCGTACCGAGATGTTATGTTGTGTTAGGTTAGGTTATATTACGCTATTGATGTATATAAAAGTCCCACGGAGACGTAGAGGCCAACTCGCCAAGAATGTTGTCAAATAATAGCGCCGACAGGTCAGGTTGGGTTAGGTTAGGTTATATTACGTTATTGATGTATATGAAGGTCCCACGGAGACGTAGAGGCCAACTCGCCAGGAATGTTGTCAAATAATAGCGCCGACAGGTTAGGTTGGGTTAGGTTAGGTTATATTACGTTATTGATGTATATAAAGGTCCCACGGAAACATAGAGGCCAACAAGCCAGGAATGTTGTGAAATATTACAGCCGAGACGTTACGTTGGGTTATTTTAGGTTAAATTACGTTATTGATGGATATGAATGTCCCACGGAGCCGTAGCGGCCAACAAGCCAGGAATGTTGTCAAATATTAGTACCGAGATGTTAGGTTGTGTTAGGTTAGGTTATATTACGCTATTGATGTATATAAAAGTCCCACGGAGACGTAGAGGCCAACTCGACAGGAAAGTTGTCAAATAATGTCGCCGAGATCTTAGGTTGGGTTAGGTTAGGTTATATTACGCTATTGATGTACATAAACGTCCCACGGAGACGTAGAGGCCAACTCGCCAGGAATGTTGTCAAATAATAGCGCCGAAATGTTAGGTTGGGTTAGGTTAGGTTATATTACGTTATTGATGTATATAAAAGTCCCACGGACACGTAGAGGCCAACTCGCCAGGAATGTTGTCAAATAATAGCGCCGAGAGGTTAGGTTGGTTTATATAATGTTATATTACGTTATTGATGGATATGAAAGTCTCACGGAGACGTAGAGGCCAATTCGCCAGGAATGTTGTCAACTATTACCGCCGAGATGTTAGGTTGGGTTAGGTTAGGTTATATTACGTTATTGATGTATATAAAGGTCTCACGGAAACGTAGAGGCCAACAAGCCAGGAAAGTGGTTAAACATTACCTCCGAGTCGTTACTTTGGGTTATTTTAGGTTATATTACGTTATTGATGTATATAAAAGCCCCACGGAAACGTAGAGGCCAACTCGCCAGGAATGTTGTCAAATATTAGTGCCGAGAGGTTGGGTTGTGTTAGGTTAGGTTATATTACGTTATTGATGTATATAAGGCCCTACGGTGACGTAGAGGCCAACTCGCCAGGAATGTTGTCAAATATTACCGCCGAGGTGTTGGGTTGGTTTATATAATGTTATATTACGTTATTGATGGATATGAAAGTCTCACGGAGACGTAGAGGCCAATTCGCCAGGAATGTTGTCAACTATTACCGCCGAGATGTTAGGTTGGGTTAGGTTAGGTTATATTACGTTATTGATGTATATAAAGGTCTCACGGAAACGTAGAGGCCAACAAGCCAGGAATGTGGTTAAACATTACCTCCGAGACGTTACTTTGGGTTAGGTTAGGTTATATTACGTTATTGATGTATATAAAAGCCCCACGGAAACGTAGAGGCCAACTCGCCAGGAATGTTGTCAAATATTAGTGCCGAGAGGTTGGGTTGTGCTAGGTTAGGTTATATTATGTTATTGATATATATAAGGCCCTACGGAGACGTAGAGGCCAACTCGCCAGGAATGTTGTCAAGTATTACCGCCGAGGTGTTAG
>CAXAJV010001038.1:0-69000 GCA_963969225.1 Xylocopa violacea | reverse complement strand
AACCTAACCTAACCCAACCTAACATCACGGCGGTAATATTTGAAGACATTCCTGGCTTGTTGGCCTCTACGTCTCCGTGGTACATTTATATACATCAATAACGTAATATAACCTAACCTAACCCAATCTAACATCTCGGCGGTAATATTTGGTCACATTCCTGGCTTGTTGGCCTCTACCTCTCTGTGGTACAATTATATACATCAATAACGTAATATAACCTAACCTAACCCAACCTATCATCTCGGCGGTAATATTTGACAACATTCCTGGCGAGTTGGCCTCTACCTCTCCGTGGGAACTTTACATACATCTATAACGTAATATAACCTAACCTAACCCAACCTAACATCTCGGCGATAATATTTGGTCACATTCCTGGCTTGTTGGCCTCTACCTCTCCGTGGTACATTTATATACATCAATAACGTAATATAACCTAACCTAACCCAACCTATCATCTCGGCTGTAATATTTGACAACATTCCTGGCGAGTTGGCCTCTACCTCTCCGTGGGAACTTTATATACATCTATAACGTAATATAACCTAACCTAACCCAATCTAACATCTCGGCGGTAATATTTGAACACATTCCTGGCTTGTTGGCCTCTACGTCTCCCTGCGAACTTTATATACATCTATAACGTAATATAACCTAACCTAACCCAACCTAACATCTCGGCGGTAATATTTGAACACATTCCTGGCTTGTTGGCCCCTACGTCTCCGTGGGACCTTTATATACATCAATAACGTAATATACCCTAACCTAACCCAATCTAACATCTCGGCGGTATATTTGAACACATTCCTGGCTTGTTGGCCTCTACGTCTCCGTGGGACCTTTATATACATCAATAACGTAATATAACCTAACCTAACCCAATCTAACATCTCGGCGGTATATTTGAACACATTCCTGGCTTGTTGGCCTCTACGTCTCCGTGGGATCCTTATATACATCAATAACGTAATATAACCTAACCTAACCCAACCTAACATCTCGGCGGTAATATTTGAAAACATTCATGGCGAGTTGGCCTCTACGTCTCCGTGGGACCTTCATATACATCAATAACGAAATATAACCTAACCTAACCCAACCTATTATCTCGGCGGTAATATTTGACAACATTACTGGCGAGTTGGCATCTGCGTCTCCGCTTGACCTTCATAAACATCAATAACGAAATATAACCTAACATAACACAACCTATCATCTCGGTGGTAATATTTGACAACATTCCTGGCGATTTGGCCTCTACGTCTCCGTGGGACCTTCATATACATCAATAACGAAATATAACCTAACCTAACCCAACCTATTATCTCGGCGGTAATATTTGACAACATTACTGGCGAGTTGGCATCTGCGTCTCCGCTTGACCTTCATAAACATCAATAACGAAATATAACCTAACATAACGCAACCTATCATCTCGGTGGTAATATTCGACAACATTCCTGGCGATTTGGCCTCTACGTCTCCGTGGGACCCTTATGTACATCAATAACGTTATATAACCTAACCTAACCCAACCTAACATCTCGGCGGTAATATTTGAAAACATACCTGGCGAGTTGGCCTCTACGTCTCCGTGGGTGCTTTATATACATCAATAACGTAATATAACCTAACCTAACCCAACCTAACATCTCGGAGGTAATATTTGAAGACATTCCTGGCTTGTTGGCCTCTACGTATCCGTGGTACATTTATATACATCAATAACGTAATATAACCTAACCTAACCCAATCTAACATCTCGGCGGTAATATTTGAACACATTCCTGGCTTGTTGGCCTCTACGTCTCCCTGCGAACTTTATATACATCTATAACGTAATATAACCTAACCTAACCCAACCTAACATGTCGGCGGTAATATTTGAACACATTCCTGGCTTGTTGGCCCCTACGTCTCCGTGGGACCTTTATATACATCAATAACGTAATATAAGCTAACCTAACCCAACCTAATATCTCAGCGGTAATATTTGAACACATTCCTGGCTTGTTGGCCTCTACGTCTCCGTGGGACCTTTATATACATCTATAACGTAATATAACCTAACCTAACCCAACCTAACATCTCGGCGATAATATTTGGTCACATTCCTGGCTTGTTGGCCTCTACCTCTCCGTGGTACATTTATATATATCAATAACGTAATATAACCTAACCTAACCCAACCTATCATCTCGGCTGTAATATTTGACAACATTCCTGGCGAGTTGGCCTCTACCTCTCCGTGGGAACTTTATATACATCTATAACGTAATATAACCTAACCTAACCCAATCTAACATCTCGGCGGTAATATTTGAACACATTCCTGGCTTGTTGGCCTCTACGTCTCCCTGCGAACTTTATATACATCTATAACGTAATATAACCTAACCTAACCCAACCTAACATCTCGGCGGTTATATTTGAACACATACCTGGCTTGTTGGCCCCTACGTCTCCGTGGGACCTTTATATACATCAATAACGTAATATACCCTAACCTAACCCAATCTAACATCTCGGCGGTATATTTGAACACATTCCTGTCTTGTTGGCCCCTACGTCTCCGTGGGACCTTTATATACATCAATAACGTAATATAACCTAACCTAACCCAATCTAACAT
This sequence comes from Xylocopa violacea, assembly GCA_963969225.1. NCBI lineage: Eukaryota > Metazoa > Arthropoda > Insecta > Hymenoptera > Apidae > Xylocopa > Xylocopa violacea. Next base: position 66,362 of record CAXAJV010001038.1, on the reverse strand, counting down.
CTCGGCGGTAATATTTGAACACATTCCTGGCTTGTTGGCCTCTGCGTCTCCGTGGGACCTTTATATACATCTATAACGTAATATAACCTAACCTAACCCAATCTAACATTTCGGCGGTAATATTTGAAAACATTCATGGCGAGTTGGCCTCTACCTCTCCGTGGTACATTTATATACATCAATAACGTAATATAACCTAACCTAACCCAACCTATCATCTCGGCGGTAATATTTGACAACATTCCTGGCGAGTTGGCCTCTACGTATCCGTGGGATCTTTATATACATCTATAACGTAATATAACCTAACCTAACCCAATCTAACATCTCGGCGGTAATATTTGAACACATTCCTGGCTTGTTGGCCTCTACGTCTCCGTGGGAAATTTATATACATCTATAACGTAATATAACCTAACCTAAACCAACCTAACATCTCGGCGGTAATATTTGGAGACATTCCTGGCTTGTTGGCCTCTACGTCTCCGTGGGATCTTTATATACATCAATAACGTAATATAACCTATCCTAACCCAATCTAACATCTCGGCGGTAATATTTGAACACATTCCTGGCTTGTTGGCCTCTACGTCTCCCTGCGAACTTTATATACATCTATAACGTAATATAACCTAACCTAACCCAACCTAACATGTCGGCGGTAATATTTGAACACATTCCTGGCTTGTTGGCCCCTACGTCTCCGTGGGACCTTTATATACATCAATAACGTAATATAAGCTAACCTAACCCAACCTAATATCTCAGCGGTAATATTTGAACACATTCCTGGCTTGTTGGCCTCTACGTCTCCCTGCGAACTTTATATACATCTATAACGTAATATAACCTAACCTAACCCAACCTAACATCTCGGCGGTAATATTTGAACACATTCCTGGCTTGTTGGCCCCTACGTCTCCGTGGGACCTTTATATACATCAATAACGTAATATACCCTAACCTAACCCAATCTAACATCTCGGCGGTATATTTGAACACATTCCTGGCTTGTTGGCCTCTACGTCTCCGTGGGACCTTTATATACATCAATAACGTAATGTACCCTAACCTAACCCAATCTAACATCTCGGCGGTATATTTGAACACATTCCTGGCTTGTTGGCCTCTACGTCTCCGTGGGATCCTTATATACATCAATAACGTAATATAACCTAACCTAACCCAACCTAACATCTCGGCGGTAATATTTGAAAACATTCATGGCGAGTTGGCCTCTACGTCTCCGTGGGACCTTCATATACATCAATAACGAAATATAACCTAACCTAACCCAACCTATCATCTCGGCGGTAATATTTGACAACATTACAGGCGAGTTGGCCTCTACGTCTCCGCTTGACCTTCATAAACATCAATAACGAAATATAACCTAACATAACACAACCTATCATCTCGGTGGTAATATCTGACAACATTCCCGGCGATTTGGCCTCTACGTCTCCGTGGGACCTTCATATACATCAATAACGAAATATAACCTAACCTAACCCAACCTATCATCTCGGCGGTAATATTTGACAACATTACTGGCGAGTTGGCATCTACGTCTCCGCTTGACCTTTATAAACATCAATAACGAAATATAACCTAACATAACGCAACCTATCATCTCGGTGGTAATATTCGACAACATTCCTGGCGATTTGGCCTCTACGTCTCCGTGGGACCCTTATGTACATCAATAACGTTATATAACCTAACCTAACCCAACCTAACATCTCGGCGGTAATATTTGAAAACATACCTGGCGAGTTGGCCTCTACGTCTCCGTGGGACCTTTATATACATCAATAACGTAATATAACCTAACCTAATCCAACCTAACATCTCGGCGGTAATATTTGACAACATTCCTGGCGAGTTGGCCTCAACGTCTCCGTGGGAGCTTTATATACATCAATAACGTAATATAACCTACCCTAACCCAACCTAACATCTCGGCGGTAATATTTGGTCACATTCTTGGCTTGTTGGCCTCTTCGTCTCCGTGGGACCTTTATATACATCAATAACGTAATATAACCTAACCTAACCCAACCTAACATCTCGGCGGTAATATTTGACATCATTCCTGGCGAGTTGGCCTCTACGTCTCCGTGGGTGCTTTATATACATCAATAACGTAATATAACCTAACCTAACCCAACCTAACATCTCGGCGGTAATATTTGAAGACATTCCTGGCTTGTTGGCCTCTACGTCTCCGTGGTACATTTATATACATCAATAACGTAATATAACCTAACCTAACCCAATCTAACATCTCGGCGGTAATATTTGAACACATTCCTGGCTTGTTGGCCTCTACGTCTCCCTGCGAACTTTATATACATCTATAACGTAATATAACCCAACCTAACCCAACCTAACATGTCGGCGGTAATATTTGAACACATTCCTGGCTTGTTGGCCCCTACGTCTCCGTGGGACCTTTATATACATCAATAACGTAATATAAGCTAACCTAACCCAACCTAATATCTCAGCGGTAGTATTTGAACACATTCCTGGCTTGTTGGCCTCTACGTCTCCGTGGGACCTTTATATACATCTATAACGTAATATAACCTAACCTAACCCAACCTAACATCTCGGCGATAATATTTGGTCACATTCCTGGCTTGTTGGCCTCTACCTCTCCGTGGTACATTTATATACATCAATAACGTAATATAACCTAACCTAACCCAACCTATCATCTCGGCTGTAATATTTGACAACATTCCTGGCGAGTTGGCCTCTACCTCTCCGTGGGAACTTTATATACATCTATAACGAAATATAACCTAACCTAACCCAATCTAACATCTCGGCGGTAATATTTGAACACATTCCTGGCTTGTTGGCCTCTACGTCTCCCTGCGAACTTTATATACATCTATAACGTAATATAACCTAACCTAACCCAACCTAACATCTCGGCGGTAATATTTGAACACATTCCTGGCTTGTTGGCCCCTACGTCTCCGTGGGACCTTTATATACATCAATAACGTAATATACCCTAACCTAACCCAATCTAACATCTCGGCGGTATATTTGAACACATTCCTGGCTTGTTGGCCTCTACGTCTCCGTGGGATCCTTATATACATCAATAACGTAATATAACCTAACCTAACCCAATCTAACATCTCGGCGGTAATATTTGACAACATTCCTGGCGAGTTGGCCTCTACGTATCCGTGGGATCTTTATATACATCTATAACGTAATATAACCTAACCTAACCCAAACTAACATCTCGGCGGTAATATTTGACATCATTCCTGGCGAGTTGGGCTCTACGTCTCCGTTTGATCTTCATAAACATCAATAACGTAATATAACCTAACCTAACCCAATCTAACATCTCGGCGGTAATATTTGACAACATTCCTGGCGAGTTGGCCTCTACGTATCCGTGGGATCTTTATATACATCTATAACGTAATATAACCTAACCTAACCCAATCTAACATCTCGGCGGTAATATTTGAACACATTCATGGCGAGTTGGCCTCTACGTATCCGTGGGATCTTTATATACATCAATAACGTAATATAACTTAACCTAACCCAATCTAACATCTCGGCGGTAATATTTGAACACATTACTGGCTTGTTGGCCTCTACGTCTCCGTGGGAAATTTATATATATCTATAACGTAATATAACCTAACCTAAACCAACCTAACATCTCGGCGGTAATATTTGGAGACATTCCTGGCTTGTTGGCCTCTACGTCTCCGTGGGATCCTTATATACATCAATAACGTAATATAACCTAACCTAACCCAACCTAACATCTCGGCGGTAATATTTGAAAACATTCATGGCGAGTTGGCCTCTACGTCTCCGTGGGACCTTCATATACATCAATAACGAAATATAACCTAACCTAACCCAACCTGTCATCTCGGCGGTAATATTTGAACACATTCCTGGCTTGTTGGCCTCTACGTCTGCGTGGGACCTTTATATACATCTATAACGTAATATAACCTAACATAACCCAACCTAACATCTCGGCGGTAATATTTGAAAACATTCATGGCGAGTTGGCCTCTACCTCTCCGTGGTACATTTATATACATCAATAACGTAATATAACCTAACCTAACCCAACCTATCATCTCGGCGGTAATATTTGACAACATTACTGGCGAGTTGGCCTCTACGTCTCCGTGGGACCTTTATATACATCAATAACGTTATATAACCTAACCTAACCCAACCTAACATCTCGGCGGTAATATTTGAACACATTCCTGGCTTGTTGGCCTCTACGTCTCCGTGGGACCGCTATATACATCTATAACGTAATATAACCTAACCTAACCCAAACTATCATCTCGGCGGTAATATTTGACATCATTCCTGGCGAGTTGGGCTCTACGTCTCCGTTTGATCTTCATAAACATCAGTAACGAAATATAACCTAACCTAACACAACCTATAATCTCGGCGGTAATATTTGACAACATTACTGTCGAGTTGGCCTCTACGTCTCCGTTTGACCTTCATAAACATCAATGACGAAATATAACCTAACATAACACAACCTATCATCTCGGTGGTAATATTTGACAACATTCCTGGCGATTTGGCCTCTACGTCTCCGTGGGACCCTTATGTACATCAATAACGTAATATAACCTAACCTAACCCAACCTAACATCTCGGCGGTAATATTTGAAGACATTCCTGGCTTGTTGGCCTCTACGTCTCCGTGGTACATATATATACATCAATAACGTAATATAACCTAACCTAACCCAATCTAACATCTCGGCGGTAATATTTGAACACATTCCTGGCTTGTTGGCCCCTACGTCTCCGTGGGACCTTTATATACATCAATAACGTAATATAACCTAACCTAACCCAAACTAACATCTCGGCGGTAATATTTGACATCATTCCTGGCGAGTTGGGCTCTACGTCTCCGTTTGATCTTCATAAACATCAATAACGTAATATAACCTAACCTAACCCAATCTAACATCTCGGCGGTGATATTTGACAACATTCCTGGCGAGTTGGCCTCTACGTATCCGTGGGATCTTTATATACATCTATAACGTGATATAACCTAACCTAACCCAATCTAACATCTCGGCGGTAATATTTGAACACATTCATGGCGAGTTGGCCTCTACGTCTCCGTGGTACATTTATATACATCAATAACGTAATATAACCTAACCTAACCCAACCTATCATCTCGGCGGTAATATTTGACAACATTCCTGGCGAGTTGGCCTCTACGTATCCGTGGGATCTTTATATACATCAATAACGTAATATAACCTACCCTAACCCAACCTAACATCTCGGCGGTAATATTTGGTCACATTTTTGGCTTGTTGGCCTCTTCGTCTGCGTGGGACCTTTATATACATCAATAACGTAATATAACCTAACCTAACCCAACCTAACATCTCGGCGGTAATATTTGACATCATTCCTGGCGAGTTGGCCTCTACGTCTCCGTGGTACATTTATATACATCAATAACGTAATATAACCTAACCTAACCCAATCTAACATCTCGGCGGTAATATTTGAACACATTCCTGGCTTGTTGGCCTCTACGTCTCCCTGCGAACTTTATATACATCTATAACGTAATATAACCTAACCTAACCCAACCTAACATGTCGGCGGTAATATTTGAACACATTCCTGGCTTGTTGGCCCCTACGTCTCCGTGGGACCTTTATATACATCAATAACGTAATATAACCTAACCTAACCCAACCTAATATCTCGGCGGTAATATTTGAACACATTCCTGGCTTGTTGGCCTCTACGTCTCCGTGGGACCTTTATATACATCTATAACGTAATATAACCTAACCTAACCCAACCTAACATCTCGGCGATAATATTTGGTCACATTCCTGGCTTGTTGGCCTGTACCTCTCCGTGGTACATTTATATACATCAATAACGTAATATAACCTAACCTAACCCAACCTATCATCTCGGCGGTAATATTTGACAACATTCCTGGCGAGTTGGCCTCTACCTCTCCGTGGGAACTTTATATACATCTATAACGTAATATAACCTAACCTAACCCAATCTAACATCTCGGCGGTAATATTTGAACACATTCCTGGCTTGTTGGCCTCTACGTCTCCCTGCGAACTTTATATACATCTATAACGTAATATAACCTAACCTAACCCAACCTAACATCTCGGCGGTAATATTTGAACACATTCCTGGCTTGTTGGCCCCTACGTCTCCGTGGGACCTTTATATACATCAATAACGTAATATACCCTAACCTAACCCAATCTAACATCTCGGCGGTATATTTGAACACATTCCTGGCTTGTTGGCCTCTACGTCTCCGTGGGATCCTTATATACATCAATAACGTAATATAACCTAACCTAACCCAACCTAACATCTCGGCGGTAATATTTGAAAACATTCATGGCGAGTTGGCCTCTACGTCTCCGTGGGACCTTCATATACATCAATAACGAAATATAACCTAACCTAACCCAACCTATCATCTCGGCGGTAATATTTGACAACATTACAGGCGAGTTGGCCTCTACGTCTCCGCTTGACCTTCATAAACATCAATAACGAAATATAACCTAACATAACACAACCTATCATCTCGGTGGTAATATTTGACAACATTCCTGGCGATTTGGCCTCTACGTCTCCGTGGGACCTTCATATACATCAATAACGAAATATAACCTAACCTAACCCAACCTCTCATCTCGGCGGTAATATTTGACAACATTACTGGCGAGTTGGCATCTACGTCTCCGCTTGACCTTCATAAACATCAATAACGAAATATAACCTAACATAACGCAACCTATCATCTCGGTGGTAATATTCGACAACATTCCTGGCGATTTGGCCTCTACGTCTCCGTGGGACCCTTATGTACATCAATAACGTTATATAACCTAACCTAACCCAACTTAACATCTCGGCGGTAATATTTGAAAACATACCTGGCGAGTTGGCCTCTACGTCTCCGTGGGACCTTTATATACATCAATAACGTAATATAACCTAACCTAATCCAACCTAACATCTCGGCGGTAATATTTGACAACATTCCTGGCGAGTTGGCCTCAACGTCTCCGTGGGAGCTTTATATACATCAATAACGTAATATAACCTACCCTAACCCAACCTAACATCTCGGCGGTAATATTTGGTCACATTCTTGGCTTGTTGGCCTCTTCGTCTCCGTGGGACCTTTATATACATCAATAACGTAATATAACCTAACCTAACCCAACCTAACATCTCGGCGAAAATATTTGGTCACATTCCTGGCTTGTTGGCCTCTACCTCTCCGTGGTACATTTATATACATCAATAACGTAATATAACCTAACCTAACCCAACCTATCATCTCGGCTGTAATATTTGACAACATTCCTGGCGAGTTGGCCTCTACCTCTCCGTGGGAACTTTATATACATCTATAACGTAATATAACCTAACCTAACCCAATCTAACATCTCGGCGGTAATATTTGAACACATTCCTGGCTTGTTGGCCTCTACGTCTCCCTGCGAACTTTATATACATCTATAACGTAATATAACCTAACCTAACCCAACCTAACATCTCGGCGGTAATATTTGAACACATTCCTGGCTTGTTGGCCCCTACGTCTCCGTGGGACATTTATATACATCAATAACGTAATATACCCTAACCTAACCCAATCTAACATCTCGGCGGTATATTTGAACACATTCCTGGCTTGTTGGCCCCTACGTCTCCGTGGGACCTTTATATACATCAATAACGTAATATAACCTAACCTAACCCAATCTAACATCTCGGCGGTATATTTGAACACATTCCTGGCTTGTTGGCCTCTACGTCTCCGTGGGATCCTTATATACATCAATAACGTAATATAACCTAACCTAACCCAACGTAACATCTCGGCGGTAATATTTGAAAACATTCATGGCGAGTTGGCCTCTACGTCTCCGTGGGACCTTCATATACATCAATAACGAAATATAACCTAACCTAACCCAACCTATCATCTCGGCGGTAATATTTGACAACATTACAGGCGAGTTGGCCTCTACGTCTCCGCTTGACCTTCATAAACATCAATAACGAAATATAACCTAACATAACACAACCTATCATCTCGGTGGTAATATTTGACAACATTCCTGGCGATTTGGCCTCTACGTCTCCGTGGGACCTTCACATACATCAATAACGAAATATAACCTAACCTAACCCAACCTATCATCTCGGCGGTAATATTTGACAACATTACTGGCGAGTTGGCATCTACGTCTCCGCTTGACCTTCATAAACATCAATAACGAAATATAACCTAACATAACGCAACCTATCATCTCGGTGGTAATATTCGACAACATTCCTGGCGATTTGGCCTCTACGTCTCCGTGGGACCCTTATGTACATCAATAACGTTATATAACCTAACCTAACCCAACCGAACATCTCGGCGGTAATATTTGAAAACATACCTGGCGAGTTGGCCTCTACGTCTCCGTGGGACCTTTATATACATCAATAACGTAATATAACCTAACCTAATCCAACCTAACATCTCGGCGGTAATATTTGACAACATTCCTGGCGAGTTGGCCTCAACGTCTCCGTGGGAGCTTTATATACATCAATAACGTAATATAACCTACCCTAACCCAACCTAACATCTCGGCGGTAATATTTGGTCACATTCTTGGCTTGTTGGCCTCTTCGTCTCCGTGGGACCTTTATATACATCAATAACGTAATATAACCTAACCTAACCCAACCAAACATCTCGGCGGTAATATTTGACATCATTCCTGGCGAGTTGGCCTCTACGTCTCCGTGGGTGCTTTATATATATCAATAACGTAATATAACCTAACCTAACCCAACCTAACATCTCGGCGGTAATATTTGAAGACATTCCTGGCTTGTTGGCCTCTACGTATCCGTGGTACATTTATATACATCAATAACGTAATATAACCTAACCTAACCCAATCTAACATCTCGGCGGTAATATTTGAACACATTCCTGGCTTGTTGGCCTCTACGTCTCCCTGCGAACTTTATATACATCTATAACGTAATATAACCTAACCTAACCCAACCTAACATGTCGGCGGTAATATTTGAACACATTCCTGGCTTGTTGGCCCCTACGTCTCCGTGGGACCTTTATATACATCAATAACGTAATATAAGCTAACCTAACCCAACCTAATATCTCAGCGGTAATATTTGATCACATTCCTGGCTTGTTGGCCTCTACGTCTCCGTGGGACCTTTATATACATCTATAACGTAATATAACCTAACCTAACCCAACCTAACATCTCGGCGATAATATTTGGTCACATTCCTGGCTTGTTGGCCTCTACCTCTCCGTGGTACATTTATATACATCAATAACGTAATATAACCTAACCTAACCCAACCTATCATCTCGGCGGTAATATTTGACAACATTCCTGGCGAGTTGGCCTCTACCTCTCCGTGGGAACTTTATATACATCTATAACGTAATATAACCTAACCTAACCCAATCTAACATCTCGGCGGTAATATTTGAACACATTCCTGGCTTGTTGGCCTCTACGTCTCCCTGTGAACTTTATATACATCTATAACGTAATATAACCTAACCTAACCCAACCTAACATCTCGGCGGTAATATTTGAACACATTCCTGGCTTGTTGGCCCCTACGTCTCCGTGGGACCTTTATATACATCAATAACGTAATATACCCTAACCTAACCCAATCTAACATCTCGGCGGTATATTTGAACACATTCCTGGCTTGTTGGCCTCTACGTCTCCGTGGGATCCTTATATACATCAATAACGTAATATAACCTAACCTAACCCAACCTAACATCTCGGCGGTAATATTTGAAAACATTCATGGCGAGTTGGCCTCTACGTCTCCGTGGGACCTTCATATACATCAATAACGAAATATAACCTAACCTAACCCAACCTATCATCTCGGCGGTAATATTTGACAACATTACAGGCGAGTTGGCCTCTACGTCTCCGCTTGACCTTCATAAACATCAATAACGAAATATAACCTAACATAACACAACCTATCATCTCGGTGGTAATATTTGACAACATTCCTGGCGATTTGGCCTCTACGTCTCCGTGGGACCTTCATATACATCAATAACGAAATATAACCTAACCTAACCCAACCTCTCATCTCGGCGGTAATATTTGACAACATTACTGGCGAGTTGGCATCTACGTCTCCGCTTGACCTTCATAAACATCAATAACGAAATATAACCTAACATAACGCAACCTATCATCTCGGTGGTAATATTCGACAACATTCCTGGCGATTTGGCCTCTACGTCTCCGTGGGACCCTTATGTACATCAATAACGTTATATAACCTAACCTAACCCAACTTAACATCTCGGCGGTAATATTTGAAAACATACCTGGCGAGTTGGCCTCTACGTCTCCGTGGGACCTTTATATACATCAATAACGTAATATAACCTAACCTAATCCAACCTAACATCTCGGCGGTAATATTTGACAACATTCCTGGCGAGTTGGACTCAACGTCTCCGTGGGAGCTTTATATACATCAATAACGTAATATAACCTACCCTAACCCAACCTAACATCTCGGCGGTAATATTTGGTCACATTCTTGGCTTGTTGGCCTCTTCGTCTCCGTGGGACCTTTATATACATCAATAACGTAATATAACCTAACCTAACCCAACCTAACATCTCGGCGGTAATATTTGACATCATTCCTGGCGAGTTGGCCTCTACGTCTCCGTGGGTGCTTTATATACATCAATAACGTAATATAACCTAACCTAACCCAACCTAACATCACGGCGGTAATATTTGAAGACATTCCTGGCTTGTTGGCCTCTACGTCTCCGTGGTACATTTATATACATCAATAACGTAATATAACCTAACCTAACCCAATCTAACATCTCGGCGGTAATATTTGGTCACATTCCTGGCTTGTTGGCCTCTACCTCTCTGTGGTACAATTATATACATCAATAACGTAATATAACCTAACCTAACCCAACCTATCATCTCGGCGGTAATATTTGACAACATTCCTGGCGAGTTGGCCTCTACCTCTCCGTGGGAACTTTATATACATCTATAACGTAATATAACCTAACCTAACCCAACCTAACATCTCGGCGATAATATTTGGTCACATTCCTGGCTTGTTGGCCTCTACCTCTCCGTGGTACATTTATATACATCAATAACGTAATATAACCTAACCTAACCCAACCTATCATCTCGGCTGTAATATTTGACAACATTCCTGGCGAGTTGGCCTCTACCTCTCCGTGGGAACTTTATATACATCTATAACGTAATATAACCTAACCTAACCCAATCTAACATCTCGGCGGTAATATTTGAACACATTCCTGGCTTGTTGGCCTCTACGTCTCCCTGCGAACTTTATATACATCTATAACGTAATATAACCTAACCTAACCCAACCTAACATCTCGGCGGTAATATTTGAACACATTCCTGGCTTGTTGGCCCCTACGTCTCCGTGGGACCTTTATATACATCAATAACGTAATATACCCTAACCTAACCCAATCTAACATCTCGGCGGTATATTTGAACACATTCCTGGCTTGTTGGCCTCTACGTCTCCGTGGGACCTTTATATACATCAATAACGTAATATAACCTAACCTAACCCAATCTAACATCTCGGCGGTATATTTGAACACATTCCTGGCTTGTTGGCCTCTACGTCTCCGTGGGATCCTTATATACATCAATAACGTAATATAACCTAACCTAACCCAACCTAACATCTCGGCGGTAATATTTGAAAACATTCATGGCGAGTTGGCCTCTACGTCTCCGTGGGACCTTCATATACATCAATAACGAAATATAACCTAACCTAACCCAACCTATCATCTCGGCGGTAATATTTGACAAAATTACAGGCGAGTTGGCCTCTACGTCTCCGCTTGACCTTCATAAACATCAATAACGAAATATAACCTAACATAACACAACCTATCATCTCGGTGGTAATATTTGACAACATTCCTGGCGATTTGGCCTCTACGTCTCCGTGGGACCTTCATATACATCAATAACGAAATATAACCTAACCTAACCCAACCTATTATCTCGGCGGTAATATTTGACAACATTACTGGCGAGTTGGCATCTGCGTCTCCGCTTGACCTTCATAAACATCAATAACGAAATATAACCTAACTTAACGCAACCTATCATCTCGGTGGTAATATTCGACAACATTCCTGGCGATTTGGCCTCTACGTCTCCGTGGGACCCTTATGTACATCAATAACGTTATATAACCTAACCTAACCCAACCTAACATCTCGGCGGTAATATTTGAAAACATACCTGGCGAGTTGGCCTCTACGTCTCCGTGGGACCTTTATATACATCAATAACGTAATATAACCTAACCTAATCCAACCTAACATCTCGGCGGTAATATTTGACAACATTCCTGGCGAGTTGGCCTCAACGTCTCCGTGGGAGCTTTATATACATCAATAACGTAATATAACCTACCCTAACCCAACCTAACATCTCGGCGGTAATATTTGGTCACATTCTTGGCTTGTTGGCCTCTTCGTCTCCGTGGGACCTTTATATACATCAATAACGTAATATAACCTAACCTAACCCAACCAAACATCTCGGCGGTAATATTTGACATCATTCCTGGCGAGTTGGCCTCTACGTCTCCGTGGGTGCTTTATATACATCAATAACGTAATATAACCTAACCTAACCCAACCTAACATCTCGGAGGTAATATTTGAAGACATTCCTGGCTTGTTGGCCTCTACGTATCCGTGGTACATTTATATACATCAATAACGTAATATAACCTAACCTAACCCAATCTAACATCTCGGCGGTAATATTTGAACACATTCCTGGCTTGTTGGCCTCTACGTCTCCCTGCGAACTTTATATACATCTATAACGTAATATAACCTAACCTAACCCAACCTAACATGTCGGCGGTAATATTTGAACACATTCCTGGCTTGTTGGCCCCTACGTCTCCGTGGGACCTTTATATACATCAATAACGTAATATAAGCTAACCTAACCCAACCTAATATCTCAGCGGTAATATTTGAACACATTCCTGGCTTGTTGGCCTCTACGTCTCCGTGGGACCTTTATATACATCTATAACGTAATATAACCTAACCTAACCCAACCTAACATCTCGGCGATAATATTTGGTCACATTCCTGGCTTGTTGGCCTCTACCTCTCCGTGGTACATTTATATATATCAATAACGTAATATAACCTAACCTAACCCAACCTATCATCTCGGCTGTAATATTTGACAACATTCCTGGCGAGTTGGCCTCTACCTCTCCGTGGGAACTTTATATACATCTATAACGTAATATAACCTAACCTAACCCAATCTAACATCTCGGCGGTAATATTTGAACACATTCCTGGCTTGTTGGCCTCTACGTCTCCCTGCGAACTTTATATACATCTATAACGTAATATAACCTAACCTAACCCAACCTAACATCTCGGCGGTTATATTTGAACACATACCTGGCTTGTTGGCCCCTACGTCTCCGTGGGACCTTTATATACATCAATAACGTAATATACCCTAACCTAACCCAATCTAACATCTCGGCGGTATATTTGAACACATTCCTGTCTTGTTGGCCCCTACGTCTCCGTGGGACCTTTATATACATCAATAACGTAATATAACCTAACCTAACCCAATCTAACATCTCGGCGGTAATATTTGAACACATTCCTGGCTTGTTGGCCTCTGCGTCTCCGTGGGACCTTTATATACATCTATAACGTAATATAACCTAACCTAACCCAATCTAACATTTCGGCGGTAATATTTGAAAACATTCATGGCGAGTTGGCCTCTACCTCTCCGTGGTACATTTATATACATCAATAACGTAATATAACCTAACCTAACCCAACCTATCATCTCGGCGGTAATATTTGACAACATTCCTGGCGAGTTGGCCTCTACGTATCCGTGGGATCTTTATATACATCTATAACGTAATATAACCTAACCTAACCCAATCTAACATCTCGGCGGTAATATTTGAACACATTCCTGGCTTGTTGGCCTCTACGTCTCCGTGGGAAATTTATATACATCTATAACGTAATATAACCTAACCTAAACCAACCTAACATCTCGGCGGTAATATTTGGAGACATTCCTGGCTTGTTGGCCTCTACGTCTCCGTGGGATCTTTATATACATCAATAACGTAATATAACCTATCCTAACCCAATCTAACATCTCGGCGGTAATATTTGAACACATTCCTGGCTTGTTGGCCTCTACGTCTCCCTGCGAACTTTATATACATCTATAACGTAATATAACCTAACCTAACCCAACCTAACATGTCGGCGGTAATATTTGAACACATTCCTGGCTTGTTGGCCCCTACGTCTCCGTGGGACCTTTATATACATCAATAACGTAATATAAGCTAACCTAACCCAACCTAATATCTCAGCGGTAATATTTGAACACATTCCTGGCTTGTTGGCCTCTACGTCTCCCTGCGAACTTTATATACATCTATAACGTAATATAACCTAACCTAACCCAACCTAACATCTCGGCGGTAATATTTGAACACATTCCTGGCTTGTTGGCCCCTACGTCTCCGTGGGACCTTTATATACATCAATAACGTAATATACCCTAACCTAACCCAATCTAACATCTCGGCGGTATATTTGAACACATTCCTGGCTTGTTGGCCTCTACGTCTCCGTGGGACCTTTATATACATCAATAACGTAATGTACCCTAACCTAACCCAATCTAACATCTCGGCGGTATATTTGAACACATTCCTGGCTTGTTGGCCTCTACGTCTCCGTGGGATCCTTATATACATCAATAACGTAATATAACCTAACCTAACCCAACCTAACATCTCGGCGGTAATATTTGAAAACATTCATGGCGAGTTGGCCTCTACGTCTCCGTGGGACCTTCATATACATCAATAACGAAATATAACCTAACCTAACCCAACCTATCATCTCGGCGGTAATATTTGACAACATTACAGGCGAGTTGGCCTCTACGTCTCCGCTTGACCTTCATAAACATCAATAACGAAATATAACCTAACATAACACAACCTATCATCTCGGTGGTAATATTTGACAACATTCCCGGCGATTTGGCCTCTACGTCTCCGTGGGACCTTCATATACATCAATAACGAAATATAACCTAACCTAACCCAACCTATCATCTCGGCGGTAATATTTGACAACATTACTGGCGAGTTGGCATCTACGTCTCCGCTTGACCTTTATAAACATCAATAACGAAATATAACCTAACATAACGCAACCTATCATCTCGGTGGTAATATTCGACAACATTCCTGGCGATTTGGCCTCTACGTCTCCGTGGGACCCTTATGTACATCAATAACGTTATATAACCTAACCTAACCCAACCTAACATCTCGGCGGTAATATTTGAAAACATACCTGGCGAGTTGGCCTCTACGTCTCCGTGGGACCTTTATATACATCAATAACGTAATATAACCTAACCTAATCCAACCTAACATCTCGGCGGTAATATTTGACAACATTCCTGGCGAGTTGGCCTCAACGTCTCCGTGGGAGCTTTATATACATCAATAACGTAATATAACCTACCCTAACCCAACCTAACATCTCGGCGGTAATATTTGGTCACATTCTTGGCTTGTTGGCCTCTTCGTCTCCGTGGGACCTTTATATACATCAATAACGTAATATAACCTAACCTAACCCAACCTAACATCTCGGCGGTAATATTTGACATCATTCCTGGCGAGTTGGCCTCTACGTCTCCGTGGGTGCTTTATATACATCAATAACGTAATATAACCTAACCTAACCCAACCTAACATCTCGGCGGTAATATTTGAAGACATTCCTGGCTTGTTGGCCTCTACGTCTCCGTGGTACATTTATATACATCAATAACGTAATATAACCTAACCTAACCCAATCTAACATCTCGGCGGTAATATTTGAACACATTCCTGGCTTGTTGGCCTCTACGTCTCCCTGCGAACTTTATATACATCTATAACGTAATATAACCCAACCTAACCCAACCTAACATGTCGGCGGTAATATTTGAACACATTCCTGGCTTGTTGGCCCCTACGTCTCCGTGGGACCTTTATATACATCAATAACGTAATATAAGCTAACCTAACCCAACCTAATATCTCAGCGGTAGTATTTGAACACATTCCTGGCTTGTTGGCCTCTACGTCTCCGTGGGACCTTTATATACATCTATAACGTAATATAACCTAACCTAACCCAACCTAACATCTCGGCGATAATATTTGGTCACATTCCTGGCTTGTTGGCCTCTACCTCTCCGTGGTACATTTATATACATCAATAACGTAATATAACCTAACCTAACCCAACCTATCATCTCGGCTGTAATATTTGACAACATTCCTGGCGAGTTGGCCTCTACCTCTCCGTGGGAACTTTATATACATCTATAACGAAATATAACCTAACCTAACCCAATCTAACATCTCGGCGGTAATATTTGAACACATTCCTGGCTTGTTGGCCTCTACGTCTCCCTGCGAACTTTATAAACATCTATAACGTAATATAACCTAACCTAACCCAACCTAACATCTCGGCGGTAATATTTGAACACATTCCTGGCTTGTTGGCCCCTACGTCTCCGTGGGACCTTTATATACATCAATAACGTAATATACCCTAACCTAACCCAATCTAACATCTCGGCGGTATATTTGAACACATTCCTGGCTTGTTGGCCTCTACGTCTCCGTGGGATCCTTATATACATCAATAACGTAATATAACCT
Organism: Xylocopa violacea; assembly: GCA_963969225.1. Taxonomy (NCBI): domain Eukaryota; kingdom Metazoa; phylum Arthropoda; class Insecta; order Hymenoptera; family Apidae; genus Xylocopa; species Xylocopa violacea. The sequence continues at coordinate 49,391 of CAXAJV010001038.1, read as the reverse complement.
AACCTAACCCAATCTAACATCTCGGCGGTAATATTTGACAACATTCCTGGCGAGTTGGCCTCTACGTATCCGTGGGATCTTTATATACATCTATAACGTAATATAACCTAACCTAACCCAAACTAACATCTCGGCGGTAATATTTGACATCATTCCTGGCGAGTTGGGCTCTACGTCTCCGTTTGATCTTCATAAACATCAATAACGTAATATAACCTAACCTAACCCAATCTAACATCTCGGCGGTAATATTTGACAACATTCCTGGTGAGTTGGCCTCTACGTATCCGTGGGATCTTTATATACATCTATAACGTAATATAACCTAACCTAACCCAATCTAACATCTCGGCGGTAATATTTGAACACATTCATGGCGAGTTGGCCTCTACGTATCCGTGGGATCTTTATATACATCAATAACGTAATATAACTTAACCTAACCCAATCTAACATCTCGGCGGTAATATTTGAACACATTACTGGCTTGTTGGCCTCTACGTCTCCGTGGGAAATTTATATATATCTATAACGTAATATAACCTAACCTAAACCAACCTAACATCTCGGCGGTAATATTTGGAGACATTCCTGGCTTGTTGGCCTCTACGTCTCCGTGGGATCTTTATATACATCAATAACGTAATATAACCTAACCTAACCCAATCTAACATCTCGGCGGTAATATTTGAACACATTCCTGGCTTGTTGGCCTCTACGCCTCCGTGGGAACTTTATATACATATATAACGTAATATAACCTAACCTAACCCAACCTAACATCTCGGCGGTAATATTTGAACACATTCCTGGCTTGTTGGCCTTTACGTCTCCGTGGGACCGTTATATACATCTATAACGTAATATAACCTAACCTAACCCAAACTAACATCTCGGCGGTAATATTTGACATCATTCCTGGCGAGTTGGGCTCTACGTCTCCGTTTGACCTTCATAAACATCAATAACGTAATATATCCTAACCTAACCCAATCTAACATCTCGGCGGTAATATTTGACAACATTCCTGGCGAGTTGGCCTCTACGTATCCGTGGGATCTTTATATACATCTATAACGTAATATAACCTAACCTAACCCAATCTAACATCTCGGCGGTAATATTTGAACACATTCATGGCGAGTTGGCCTCTACGTCTCCGTGGTACATTTATATACATCAATAACGTAATATAACCTAACCTAACCCAACCTATCATCTCGGCGGTAATATTTGACAACATTCCTGGCGAGTTGGCCTCTACGTATCCGTGGGATCTTTATATACATCAATAACGTAATATAACTTAACCTAACCCAATCTAACATCTCGGCGGTAATATTTGAAAACATACCAGACGTGTTGGCCTCTACGTCTCCGTGGGACCTTTATATACATCTATAACGTAATATAACCTAACCTAACCCAACCTATCATCTCGGCGGTAATATTTGACAACATTCCTGGCGAGTTGGGCTCTACGTCTCCGTTTGATCTTCATAAACATCAATAACGTAATATAACCTAACCTAACCCAATCTAACATCTCGGCGGTAATATTTGACAACATTCCTGGCGAGTTGGCCTCTACGTATCCGTGGGATCTTTATATACATCTATAACGTAATATAACCTAACCTAACCCAATCTAACATCTCGGCGGTAATATTTGAACACATTCCTGGCTTGTTGGCCTTTACGTCTCCGTGGGACCGTTATATACATCTATAACGTAATATAACCTAACCTAACCCAAACTAACATCTCGGCGGTAATATTTGACATCATTCCTGGCGAGTTGGGCTCTACGTCTCCGTTTGACCTTCATAAACATCAATAACGTAATATATCCTAACCTAACCCAATCTAACATCTCGGCGGTAATATTTGACAACATTCCTGGCGAGTTGGCCTCTACGTATCCGTGGGATCTTTATATACATCTATAACGTAATATAACCTAACCTAACCCAATCTAACATCTCGGCGGTAATATTTGAACACATTCATGGCGAGTTGGCCTCTACGTCTCCGTGGTACATTTATATACATCAATAACGTAATATAACCTAACCTAACCCAACCTATCATCTCGGCGGTAATATTTGACAACATTCCTGGCGAGTTGGCCTCTACGTATCCGTGGGATCTTTATATACATCAATAACGTAATATAACTTAACCTAACCCAATCTAACATCTCGGCGGTAATATTTGAAAACATACCAGACGTGTTGGCCTCTACGTCTCCGTGGGACCTTTATATACATCTATAACGTAATATAACCTAACCTAACCCAACCTATCATCTCGGCGGTAATATTTGACAACATTCCTGGCGAGTTGGGCTCTACGTCTCCGTTTGATCTTCATAAACATCAATAACGTAATATAACCTAACCTAACCCAATCTAACATCTCGGCGGTAATATTTGACAACATTCCTGGCGAGTTGGCCTCTACGTATCCGTGGGATCTTTATATACATCTATAACGTAATATAACCTAACCTAACCCAATCTAACATCTCGGCGGTAATATTTGAACACATTCATGGCGAGTTGGCCTCTACGTCTCCGTGGTACATTTATATACATCAATAACGTAATATAACCTAACCTAACCCAACCTATCATCTCGGCGGTAATATTTGACAACATTCCTGGCGAGTTGGGCTCTACGTCTCCGTTTGATCTTCATAAACATCAATAACGTAATATAACCTAACCTAACCCAATCTAACATCTCGGCGGTAATATTTGACAACATTCCTGGCGAGTTGGCCTCTACGTATCCGTGGGATCTTTATATACATCTATAACGTAATATAACCTAACCTAACCCAATCTAACATCTCGGCGGTAATATTTGAACACATTCATGGCGAGTTGGCCTCTACGTCTCCGTGGTACATTTATATACATCAATAACGTAATATAACCTAACCTAACCCAACCTATCATCTCGGCGGTAATATTTGACAACATTCCTGGCGAGTTGGCCTCTACGTATCCGTGGGATCTTTATATACATCAATAACGTAATATAACCTACCCTAACCCAACCTAACATCTCGGCGGTAATATTTGGTCACATTTTTGGCTTGTTGGCCTCTTCGTCTGCGTGGGACCTTTATATACATCAATAACGTAATATAACCTAACCTAACCCAACCTAACATCTCGGCGGTAATATTTGACATCATTCCTGGCGAGTTGGCCTCTACGTCTCCGTGGTACATTTATATACATCAATAACGTAATATAACCTAACCTAACCCAATCTAACATCTCGGCGGTAATATTTGAACACATTCCTGGCTTGTTGGACTCTACGTCTCCCTGCGAACTTTATATACATCTATAACGTAATATAACCTAACATAACACAACCTATCATCTCGGTGGTAATATTTGACAACATTCCTGGCGATTTGGCCTCTACGTCTCCGTGGGACCTTCATATACATCAATAACGAAATATAACCTAACCTAACCCAACCTCTCATCTCGGCGGTAATATTTGACAACATTACTGGCGAGTTGGCATCTACGTCTCCGCTTGACCTTCATAAACATCAATAACGAAATATAACCTAACATAACGCAACCTATCATCTCGGTGGTAATATTCGACAACATTCCTGGCGATTTGGCCTCTACGTCTCCGTGGGACCCTTATGTACATCAATAACGTTATATAACCTAACCTAACCCAACTTAACATCTCGGCGGTAATATTTGAAAACATACCTGGCGAGTTGGCCTCTACGTCTCCGTGGGACCTTTATATACATCAATAACGTAATATAACCTAACCTACTCCAACCTAACATCTCGGCGGTAATATTTGACAACATTCCTGGCGAGTTGGCCTCAACGTCTCCGTGGGAGCTTTATATACATCAATAACGTAATATAACCTACCCTAACCCAACCTAACATCTCGGCGGTAATATTTGGTCACATTCTTGGCTTGTTGGCCTCTTCGTCTCCGTGGGACCTTTATATACATCAATAACGTAATATAACCTAACCTAACCCAACCTAACATCTCGGCGGTAATATTTGACATCATTCCTGGCGAGTTGGCCTCTACGTCTCCGTGGGTGCTTTATATACATCAATAACGTAATATAACCTAACCTAACCCAACCTAACATCTCGGCGGTAATATTTGAAGACATTCCTGGCTTGTTGGCCTCTACGTCTCCGTGGTACATTTATATACATCAATAACGTAATACAACCTAACCTAACCCAATCTAACATCTCGGCGGTAATATTTGGTCACATTCCTGGCTTGTTGGCCTCTACCTCTCCGTGGTACAATTATATACATCAATAACGTAATATAACCTAACCTAACCCAACCTATCATCTCGGCGGTAATATTTGACAACATTCCTGGCGAGTTGGCCTCTACCTCTCCGTGGGAACTTTATATACATCTATAACGTAATATAACCTAACCTAACCCAACCTAACATCTCGGCGATAATATTTGGTCACATTCCTGGCTTGTTGGCCTCTACCTCTCCGTGGTACATTTATATACATCAATAACGTAATATAACCTAACCTAACCCAACCTATCATCTCGGCTGTAATATTTGACAACATTCCTGGCGAGTTGGCCTCTACCTCTCCGTGGGAACTTTATATACATCTATAACGTAATATAACCTAACCTAACCCAATCTAACATCTCGGCGGTAATATTTGAACACATTCCTGGCTTGTTGGCCTCTACGTCTCTCTGCGAACTTTATATACATCTATAACGTAATATAACCTAACCTAACCCAACCTAACATCTCGGCGGTAATATTTGAACACATTCCTGGCTTGTTGGCCCCTACGTCTCCGTGGGACCTTTATATACATCAATAACGTAATATACCCTAACCTAACCCAATCTAACATCTCGGCGGTATATTTGAACACATTCCTGGCTTGTTGGCCTCTACGTCTCCGTGGGATCCTTATATACATCAATAACGTAATATAACCTAACCTAACCCAATCTAACATCTCGGCGGTAATATTTGACAACATTCCTGGCGAGTTGGCCTCTACGTATCCGTGGGATCTTTATATACATCAATAACGTAATATAACTTAACCTAACCCAATCTAACATCTCGGCGGTAATATTTGAACACATTCCTGGCTTGTTGGCCTCTACGTCCCCGTGGGAAATTTATATACATCTATAACGTAATATAACCTAACCTAAACCAACCTAACATCTCGGCGGTAATATTTGGAGACATTCCTGGCTTGTTGGCCTCTACGTCTCCGTGGGATCTTTATATACATCAATAACGTAATATAACCTATCCTAACCCAATCTAACATCTCGGCGGTAATATTTGAACACATTCCTGGCTTGTTGGCCTCTACATCTCCGTGGGATCTTTATATACATCAATAACGTTATATAACCGAACCTAACCCAGCCTAACGTTTCGGCGGTAATATTTGAAAACATTCATGGCGAGTTGGCCTCTACCTCTCCGTGGTACATTTATATACATCAATAACGTAATATAAACTAACCTAACCCAACCTATCATCTCGGCGGTAATATTTGAAAACATTCATGGCGAGTTGGCCTCTACCTCTCCGTGGTACATTTATATACATCAATAACGTAATATAACCTAACCTAACCCAACCTATCATCTCGGCGGTAATATTTGACAACATTCCTGGCGAGTTGGCCTCTACGTATCCGTGGGATCTTTATATACATCTATAACGTAATATAACCTAACCTAACCCAAACTAACATCTCGGCGGTAATATTTGACGTCATTCCTGGCGAGTTGGGCTCTACGTCTCCGTTTGATCTTCATAAACATCAATAACGTAATATAACCTAACCTAACCCAATCTAACATCTCGGCGGTAATATTTGACAACATTCCTGGCGAGTTGGCCTCTACGTATCCGTGGGATCTTTATATACATCTATAACGTAATATAACCTAACCTAACCCAATCTAACATCTCGGCGGTAATATTTGAACACATTCATGGCGAGTTGGCCTCTACGTATCCGTGGGATCTTTATATACATCAATAACGTAATATAACTTAACCTAACCCAATCTAACATCTCGGCGGTAATATTTGAACACATTACTGGCTTGTTGGCCTCTACGTCTCCGTGGGAAATTTATATATATCTATAACGTAATATAACCTAACCTAAACCAACCTAACATCTCGGCGGTAATATTTGGAGACATTCCTGGCTTGTTGGCCTCTACGTCTCCGTGGGATCTTTATATACATCAATAACGTAATATAACCTAACCTAACCCAATCTAACATCTCGGCGGTAATATTTGAACACATTCCTGGCTTGTTGGCCTCTACGCCTCCGTGGGAACTTTATATACATATATAACGTAATATAACCTAACCTAACCCAACCTAACATCTCGGCGGTAATATTTGAACACATTCCTGGCTTGTTGGCCTCTACGTCTCCGTGGGACCGTTATATACATCTATAACGTAATATAACCTAACCTAACCCAAACTAACATCTCGGCGGTAATATTTGACATCATTCCTGGCGAGTTGGGCTCTACGTCTCCGTTTGACCTTCATAAACATCAATAACGTAATATAACCTAACCTAACCCAATCTAACATCTCGGCGGTAATATTTGACAACATTCCTGGCGAGTTGGCCTCTACGTATCCGTGGGATCTTTATATACATCAATAACGTAATATAACCTACCCTAACCCAACCTAACATCTCGGCGGTAATATTTGGTCACATTTTTGGCTTGTTGGCCTCTTCGTCTGCGTGGGACCTTTATATACATCAATAACGTAATATAACCTAACCTAACCCAACCTAACATCTCGGCGGTAATATTTGACATCATTCCTGGCGAGTTGGCCTCTACGTCTCCGTGGTACATTTATATACATCAATAACGTAATATAACCTAACCTAACCCAATCTAACATCTCGGCGGTAATATTTGAACACATTCCTGGCTTGTTGGACTCTACGTCTCCCTGCGAACTTTATATACATCTATAACGTAATATAACCTAACATAACACAACCTATCATCTCGGTGGTAATATTTGACAACATTCCTGGCGATTTGGCCTCTACGTCTCCGTGGGACCTTCATATACATCAATAACGAAATATAACCTAACCTAACCCAACCTCTCATCTCGGCGGTAATATTTGACAACATTACTGGCGAGTTGGCATCTACGTCTCCGCTTGACCTTCATAAACATCAATAACGAAATATAACCTAACATAACGCAACCTATCATCTCGGTGGTAATATTCGACAACATTCCTGGCGATTTGGCCTCTACGTCTCCGTGGGACCCTTATGTACATCAATAACGTTATATAACCTAACCTAACCCAACTTAACATCTCGGCGGTAATATTTGAAAACATACCTGGCGAGTTGGCCTCTACGTCTCCGTGGGACCTTTATATACATCAATAACGTAATATAACCTAACCTACTCCAACCTAACATCTCGGCGGTAATATTTGACAACATTCCTGGCGAGTTGGCCTCAACGTCTCCGTGGGAGCTTTATATACATCAATAACGTAATATAACCTACCCTAACCCAACCTAACATCTCGGCGGTAATATTTGGTCACATTCTTGGCTTGTTGGCCTCTTCGTCTCCGTGGGACCTTTATATACATCAATAACGTAATATAACCTAACCTAACCCAACCTAACATCTCGGCGGTAATATTTGACATCATTCCTGGCGAGTTGGCCTCTACGTCTCCGTGGGTGCTTTATATACATCAATAACGTAATATAACCTAACCTAACCCAACCTAACATCTCGGCGGTAATATTTGAAGACATTCCTGGCTTGTTGGCCTCTACGTCTCCGTGGTACATTTATATACATCAATAACGTAATACAACCTAACCTAACCCAATCTAACATCTCGGCGGTAATATTTGGTCACATTCCTGGCTTGTTGGCCTCTACCTCTCCGTGGTACAATTATATACATCAATAACGTAATATAACCTAACCTAACCCAACCTATCATCTCGGCGGTAATATTTGACAACATTCCTGGCGAGTTGGCCTCTACCTCTCCGTGGGAACTTTATATACATCTATAACGTAATATAACCTAACCTAACCCAACCTAACATCTCGGCGATAATATTTGGTCACATTCCTGGCTTGTTGGCCTCTACCTCTCCGTGGTACATTTATATACATCAATAACGTAATATAACCTAACCTAACCCAACCTATCATCTCGGCTGTAATATTTGACAACATTCCTGGCGAGTTGGCCTCTACCTCTCCGTGGGAACTTTATATACATCTATAACGTAATATAACCTAACCTAACCCAATCTAACATCTCGGCGGTAATATTTGAACACATTCCTGGCTTGTTGGCCTCTACGTCTCTCTGCGAACTTTATATACATCTATAACGTAATATAACCTAACCTAACCCAACCTAACATCTCGGCGGTAATATTTGAACACATTCCTGGCTTGTTGGCCCCTACGTCTCCGTGGGACCTTTATATACATCAATAACGTAATATACCCTAACCTAACCCAATCTAACATCTCGGCGGTATATTTGAACACATTCCTGGCTTGTTGGCCTCTACGTCTCCGTGGGATCCTTATATACATCAATAACGTAATATAACCTAACCTAACCCAATCTAACATCTCGGCGGTAATATTTGACAACATTCCTGGCGAGTTGGCCTCTACGTATCCGTGGGATCTTTATATACATCAATAACGTAATATAACTTAACCTAACCCAATCTAACATCTCGGCGGTAATATTTGAACACATTCCTGGCTTGTTGGCCTCTACGTCCCCGTGGGAAATTTATATACATCTATAACGTAATATAACCTAACCTAAACCAACCTAACATCTCGGCGGTAATATTTGGAGACATTCCTGGCTTGTTGGCCTCTACGTCTCCGTGGGATCTTTATATACATCAATAACGTAATATAACCTATCCTAACCCAATCTAACATCTCGGCGGTAATATTTGAACACATTCCTGGCTTGTTGGCCTCTACATCTCCGTGGGATCTTTATATACATCAATAACGTTATATAACCGAACCTAACCCAGCCTAACGTTTCGGCGGTAATATTTGAAAACATTCATGGCGAGTTGGCCTCTACCTCTCCGTGGTACATTTATATACATCAATAACGTAATATAAACTAACCTAACCCAACCTATCATCTCGGCGGTAATATTTGAAAACATTCATGGCGAGTTGGCCTCTACCTCTCCGTGGTACATTTATATACATCAATAACGTAATATAACCTAACCTAACCCAACCTATCATCTCGGCGGTAATATTTGACAACATTCCTGGCGAGTTGGCCTCTACGTATCCGTGGGATCTTTATATACATCTATAACGTAATATAACCTAACCTAACCCAAACTAACATCTCGGCGGTAATATTTGACGTCATTCCTGGCGAGTTGGGCTCTACGTCTCCGTTTGATCTTCATAAACATCAATAACGTAATATAACCTAACCTAACCCAATCTAACATCTCGGCGGTAATATTTGACAACATTCCTGGCGAGTTGGCCTCTACGTATCCGTGGGATCTTTATATACATCTATAACGTAATATAACCTAACCTAACCCAATCTAACATCTCGGCGGTAATATTTGAACACATTCATGGCGAGTTGGCCTCTACGTATCCGTGGGATCTTTATATACATCAATAACGTAATATAACTTAACCTAACCCAATCTAACATCTCGGCGGTAATATTTGAACACATTACTGGCTTGTTGGCCTCTACGTCTCCGTGGGAAATTTATATATATCTATAACGTAATATAACCTAACCTAAACCAACCTAACATCTCGGCGGTAATATTTGGAGACATTCCTGGCTTGTTGGCCTCTACGTCTCCGTGGGATCTTTATATACATCAATAACGTAATATAACCTAACCTAACCCAATCTAACATCTCGGCGGTAATATTTGAACACATTCCTGGCTTGTTGGCCTCTACGCCTCCGTGGGAACTTTATATACATATATAACGTAATATAACCTAACCTAACCCAACCTAACATCTCGGCGGTAATATTTGAACACATTCCTGGCTTGTTGGCCTCTACGTCTCCGTGGGACCGTTATATACATCTATAACGTAATATAACCTAACCTAACCCAAACTAACATCTCGGCGGTAATATTTGACATCATTCCTGGCGAGTTGGGCTCTACGTCTCCGTTTGACCTTCATAAACATCAATAACGTAATATAACCTAACCTAACCCAATCTAACATCTCGGCGGTAATATTTGACAACATTCCTGGCGAGTTGGCCTCTACGTATCCGTGGGATCTTTATATACATCAATAACGTAATATAACCTACCCTAACCCAACCTAACATCTCGGCGGTAATATTTGGTCACATTTTTGGCTTGTTGGCCTCTTCGTCTGCGTGGGACCTTTATATACATCAATAACGTAATATAACCTAACCTAACCCAACCTAACATCTCGGCGGTAATATTTGACATCATTCCTGGCGAGTTGGCCTCTACGTCTCCGTGGTACATTTATATACATCAATAACGTAATATAACCTAACCTAACCCAATCTAACATCTCGGCGGTAATATTTGAACACATTCCTGGCTTGTTGGACTCTACGTCTCCCTGCGAACTTTATATACATCTATAACGTAATATAACCTAACATAACACAACCTATCATCTCGGTGGTAATATTTGACAACATTCCTGGCGATTTGGCCTCTACGTCTCCGTGGGACCTTCATATACATCAATAACGAAATATAACCTAACCTAACCCAACCTCTCATCTCGGCGGTAATATTTGACAACATTACTGGCGAGTTGGCATCTACGTCTCCGCTTGACCTTCATAAACATCAATAACGAAATATAACCTAACATAACGCAACCTATCATCTCGGTGGTAATATTCGACAACATTCCTGGCGATTTGGCCTCTACGTCTCCGTGGGACCCTTATGTACATCAATAACGTTATATAACCTAACCTAACCCAACTTAACATCTCGGCGGTAATATTTGAAAACATACCTGGCGAGTTGGCCTCTACGTCTCCGTGGGACCTTTATATACATCAATAACGTAATATAACCTAACCTACTCCAACCTAACATCTCGGCGGTAATATTTGACAACATTCCTGGCGAGTTGGCCTCAACGTCTCCGTGGGAGCTTTATATACATCAATAACGTAATATAACCTACCCTAACCCAACCTAACATCTCGGCGGTAATATTTGGTCACATTCTTGGCTTGTTGGCCTCTTCGTCTCCGTGGGACCTTTATATACATCAATAACGTAATATAACCTAACCTAACCCAACCTAACATCTCGGCGGTAATATTTGACATCATTCCTGGCGAGTTGGCCTCTACGTCTCCGTGGGTGCTTTATATACATCAATAACGTAATATAACCTAACCTAACCCAACCTAACATCTCGGCGGTAATATTTGAAGACATTCCTGGCTTGTTGGCCTCTACGTCTCCGTGGTACATTTATATACATCAATAACGTAATATAACCTAACCTAACCCAATCTAACATCTCGGCGGTAATATTTGGTCACATTCCTGGCTTGTTGGCCTCTACCTCTCCGTGGTACAATTATATACATCAATAACGTAATATAACCTAACCTAACCCAACCTAACATCTCGGCGATAATATTTGGTCACATTCCTGGCTTGTTGGCCTCTACCTCTCCGTGGTACATTTATATACATCAATAACGTAATATAACCTAACCTAACCCAACCTATCATCTCGGCTGTAATATTTGACAACATTCCTGGCGAGTTGGCCTCTACCTCTCCGTGGGAACTTTATATACATCTATAACGTAATATAACCTAACCTAACCCAATCTAACATCTCGGCGGTAATATTTGAACACATTCCTGGCTTGTTGGCCTCTACGTCTCTCTGCGAACTTTATATACATCTATAACGTAATATAACCTAACCTAACCCAACCTAACATCTCGGCGGTAATATTTGAACACATTCCTGGCTTATTGGCCCCTACGTCTCCGTGGGACCTTTATATACATCAATAACGTAATATACCCTAACCTAACCCAATCTAACATCTCGGCGGTATATTTGAACACATTCCTGGCTTGTTGGCCTCTACGTCTCCGTGGGATCCTTATATACATCAATAACGTAATATAACCTAACCTAACCCAATCTAACATCTCGGCGGTAATATTTGACAACATTCCTGGCGAGTTGGCCTCTACGTATCCGTGGGATCTTTATATACATCAATAACGTAATATAACTTAACCTAACCCAATCTAACATCTCGGCGGTAATATTTGAACACATTCCTGGCTTGTTGGCCTCTACGTCCCCGTGGGAAATTTATATACATCTATAACGTAATATAACCTAACCTAAACCAACCTAACATCTCGGCGGTAATATTTGGAGACATTCCTGGCTTGTTGGCCTCTACGTCTCCGTGGGATCTTTATATACATCAATAACGTAATATAACCTATCCTAACCCAATCTAACATCTCGGCGGTAATATTTGAACACATTCCTGGCTTGTTGGCCTCTACATCTCCGTGGGATCTTTATATACATCAATAACGTTATATAACCGAACCTAACCCAGCCTAACGTTTCGGCGGTAATATTTGAAAACATTCATGGCGAGTTGGCCTCTACCTCTCCGTGGTACATTTATATACATCAATAACGTAATATAAACTAACCTAACCCAACCTATCATCTCGGCGGTAATATTTGAAAACATTCATGGCGAGTTGGCCTCTACGTATCCGTGGGATCTTTATATACATCAATAACGTAATATAACTTAACCTAACCCAATCTAACATCTCGGCGGTAATATTTGAACACATTACTGGCTTGTTGGCCTCTACGTCTCCGTGGGAAATTTATATATATCTATAACGTAATATAACCTAACCTAAACCAACCTAACATCTCGGCGGTAATATTTGGAGACATTCCTGGCTTGTTGGCCTCTACGTCTCCGTGGGATCTTTATATACATCAATAACGTAATATAACCTAACCTAACCCAATCTAACATCTCGGCGGTAATATTTGAACACATTCCTGGCTTGTTGGCCTCTACGCCTCCGTGGGAACTTTATATACATATATAACGTAATATAACCTAACCTAACCCAACCTAACATCTCGGCGGTAATATTTGAACACATTCCTGGCTTGTTGGCCTCTACGTCTCCGTGGGACCGTTATATACATCTATAACGTAATATAACCTAACCTAACCCAAACTAACATCTCGGCGGTAATATTTGACATCATTCCTGGCGAGTTGGGCTCTACGTCTCCGTTTGACCTTCATAAACATCAATAACGTAATATAACCTAACCTAACCCAATCTAACATCTCGGCGGTAATATTTGACAACATTCCTGGCGAGTTGGCCTCTACGTATCCGTGGGATCTTTATATACATCTATAACGTAATATAACCTAACCTAACCCAATCTAACATCTCGGCGGTAATATTTGAACACATTCATGGCGAGTTGGCCTCTACGTCTCCGTGGTACATTTATATACATCAATAACGTAATATAACCTAACCTAACCCAACCTATCATCTCGGCGGTAATATTTGACAACATTCCTGGCGAGTTGGGCTCTACGTCTCCGTTTGATCTTCATAAACATCAATAACGTAATATAACCTAACCTAACCCAATCTAACATCTCGGCGGTAATATTTGACAACATTCCTGGCGAGTTGGCCTCTACGTATCCGTGGGATCTTTATATACATCTATAACGTAATATAACCTAACCTAACCCAATCTAACATCTCGGCGGTAATATTTGAACACATTCATGGCGAGTTGGCCTCTACGTCTCCGTGGTACATTTATATACATCAATAACGTAATATAACCTAACCTAACCCAACCTATCATCTCGGCGGTAATATTTGACAACAGTCCTGGCGAGTTGGCCTCTACGTATCCGTGGGATCTTTATATACATCAATAACGTAATATAACCTACCCTAACCCAACCTAACATCTCGGCGGTAATATTTGGTCACATTTTTGGCTTGTTGGCCTCTTCGTCTGCGTGGGACCTTTATATACATCAATAACGTAATATAACCTAACCTAACCCAACCTAACATCTCGGCGGTAATATTTGACATCATTCCTGGCGAGTTGGCCTCTACGTCTCCGTGGTACATTTATATACATCAATAACGTAATATAACCTAACCTAACCCAATCTAACATCTCGGCGGTAATATTTGAACACATTCCTGGCTTGTTGGACTCTACGTCTCCCTGCGAACTTTATATACATCTATAACGTAATATAACCTAACATAACACAACCTATCATCTCGGTGGTAATATTTGACAACATTCCTGGCGATTTGGCCTCTACGTCTCCGTGGGACCTTCATATACATCAATAACGAAATATAACCTAACCTAACCCAACCTCTCATCTCGGCGGTAATATTTGACAACATTACTGGCGAGTTGGCATCTACGTCTCCGCTTGACCTTCATAAACATCAATAACGAAATATAACCTAACATAACGCAACCTATCATCTCGGTGGTAATATTCGACAACATTCCTGGCGATTTGGCCTCTACGTCTCCGTGGGACCCTTATGTACATCAATAACGTTATATAACCTAACCTAACCCAACTTAACATCTCGGCGGTAATATTTGAAAACATACCTGGCGAGTTGGCCTCTACGTCTCCGTGGGACCTTTATATACATCAATAACGTAATATAACCTAACCTACTCCAACCTAACATCTCGGCGGTAATATTTGACAACATTCCTGGCGAGTTGGCCTCAACGTCTCCGTGGGAGCTTTATATACATCAATAACGTAATATAACCTACCCTAACCCAACCTAACATCTCGGCGGTAATATTTGGTCACATTCTTGGCTTGTTGGCCTCTTCGTCTCCGTGGGACCTTTATATACATCAATAACGTAATATAACCTAACCTAACCCAACCTAACATCTCGGCGGTAATATTTGACATCATTCCTGGCGAGTTGGCCTCTACGTCTCCGTGGGTGCTTTATATACATCAATAACGTAATATAACCTAACCTAACCCAACCTAACATCTCGGCGGTAATATTTGAAGACATTCCTGGCTTGTTGGCCTCTACGTCTCCGTGGTACATTTATATACATCAATAACGTAATATAACCTAACCTAACCCAATCTAACATCTCGGCGGTAATATTTGGTCACATTCCTGGCTTGTTGGCCTCTACCTCTCCGTGGTACAATTATATACATCAATAACGTAATATAACCTAACCTAACCCAACCTATCATCTCGGCGGTAATATTTGACAACATTCCTGGCGAGTTGGCCTCTACCTCTCCGTGGGAACTTTATATACATCTATAACGTAATATAACCTAACCTAACCCAACCTAACATCTCGGCGATAATATTTGGTCACATTCCTGGCTTGTTGGCCTCTACCTCTCCGTGGTACATTTATATACATCAATAACGTAATATAACCTAACCTAACCCAACCTATCATCTCGGCTGTAATATTTGACAACATTCCTGGCGAGTTGGCCTCTACCTCTCCGTGGGAACTTTATATACATCTATAACGTAATATAACCTAACCTAACCCAATCTAACATCTCGGCGGTAATATTTGAACACATTCCTGGCTTGTTGGCCTCTACGTCTCTCTGCGAACTTTATATACATCTATAACGTAATATAACCTAACCTAACCCAACCTAACATCTCGGCGGTAATATTTGAACACATTCCTGGCTTGTTGGCCCCTACGTCTCCGTGGGACCTTTATATACATCAATAACGTAATATAACCTAACCTAACCCAATCTAACATCTCGGCGGTATATTTGAACACATTCCTGGCTTGTTGGCCTCTACGTCTCCGTGGGATCCTTATATACATCAATAACGTAATATAACCTAACCTAACCCAACCTATCATCTCGGCGGTAATATTTGACAACATTACTGGCGAGTTGGCATCTACGTCTCCGCTTGACCTTCATAAACATCAATAACGAAATATAACCTAACATAACGCAACCTATCATCTCGGTGGTAATATTCGACAACATTCCTGGCGATTTGGCCTCTACGTCTCCGTGGGACCCTTATGTACATCAATAACGTTATATAACCTAACCGAACCCAACCTAACATCTCGGCGGTAATATTTGAAAACATACCTGGCGAGTTGGCCTCTACGTCTCCGTGGGACCTTTATATACATCAATAACGTAATATAACCTAACCTAATCCAACCTAACATCTCGGCGGTAATATTTGACAACATTCCTGGCGAGTTGGCCTCAACGTCTCCGTGGGAGCTTTATATACATCAATAACGTAATATAACCTACCCTAACCCAACCTAACATCTCGGCGGTAATATTTGGTCACATTCTTGGCTTGTTGGCCTCTTCGTCTCCGTGGGACCTTTATATACATCAATAACGTAATATAACCTAACCTAACCCAACCAAACATCTCGGCGGTAATATTTGACATCATTCCTGGCGAGTTGGCCTCTACGTCTCCGTGGGTGCTTTATATATATCAATAACGTAATATAACCTACCCTAACCCAACCTAACATCTCGGCGGTAATATTTGGTCACATTTTTGGCTTGTTGGCCTCTTCGTCTGCGTGGGACCTTTATATACATCAATAACGTAATATAACCTAACCTAACCCAACCTAACATCTCGGCGGTAATATTTGACATCATTCCTGGCGAGTTGGCCTCTACGTCTCCGTGGTACATTTATATACATCAATAACGTAATATAACCTAACCTAACCCAATCTAACATCTCGGCGGTAATATTTGAACACATTCCTGGCTTGTTGGCCTCTACGTCTCCCTGCGAACTTTATATACATCTATAACGTAATATAACCTAACCTAACCCAACCTAACATGTCGGCGGTAATATTTGAACACATTCCTGGCTTGTTGGCCCCTACGTCTCCGTGGGACCTTTATATACATCAATAACGTAATATAACCTAACCTAACCCAACCTAATATCTCGGCGGTAATATTTGAACACATTCCTGGCTTGCTGGCCTCTACGTCTCCGTGGGACCTTTATATACATCTATAACGTAATATAACCTAACCTAACCCAACCTAACATCTCGGCGATAATATTTGGTCACATTCCTGGCTTGTTGGCCTGTACCTCTCCGTGGTACATTTATATACATCAATAACGTAATATAACCTAACCTAACCCAACCTATCATCTCGGCGGTAATATTTGACAACATTCCTGGCGAGTTGGCCTCTACCTCTCCGTGGGAACTTTATATACATCTATAACGTAATATAACCTAACCTAACCCAATCTAACATCTCGGCGGTAATATTTGAACACATTCCTGGCTTGTTGGCCTCTACGTCTCCCTGCGAAGTTTATATACATCTATAACGTAATATAACCTAACCTAACCCAACCTAACATCTCGGCGGTAATATTTGAACACATTCCTGGCTTGTTGGCCCCTACGTCTCCGTGGGACCTTTATATACATCAATAACGTAATATACCCTAACCTAACCCAATCTAACATCTCGGCGGTATATTTGAACACATTCCTGGCTTGTTGGCCTCTACGTCTCCGTGGGATCCTTATATACATCAATAACGTAATATAACCTAACCTAACCCAACCTAACATCTCGGCGGTAATATTTGAAAACATTCATGGCGAGTTGGCCTCTACGTCTCCGTAGGACCTTCATATACATCAATAACGAAATATAACCTAACCTAACCCAACCTATCATCTCGGCGGTAATATTTGACAACATTACAGGCGAGTTGGCCTCTACGTCTCCGCTTGACCTTCATAAACATCAATAACGAAATATAACCTAACATAACACAACCTATCATCTCGGTGGTAATATTTGACAACATTCCTGGCGATTTGGCCTCTACGTCTCCGTGGGACCTTCATATACATCAATAACGAAATATAACCTAACCTAACCCAACCTCTCATCTCGGCGGTAATATTTGACAACATTACTGGCGAGTTGGCATCTACGTCTCCGCTTGACCTTCATAAACATCAATAACGAAATATAACCTAACATAACGCAACCTATCATCTCGGTGGTAATATTCGACAACATTCCTGGCGATTTGGCCTCTACGTCTCCGTGGGACCCTTATGTACATCAATAACGTTATATAACCTAACCTAACCCAACTTAACATCTCGGCGGTAATATTTGAAAACATACCTGGCGAGTTGGCCTCTACGTCTCCGTGGGACCTTTATATACATCAATAACGTAATATAACCTAACCTAATCCAACCTAACATCTCGGCGGTAATATTTGACAACATTCCTGGCGAGTTGGCCTCAACGTCTCCGTGGGAGCTTTATATACATCAATAACGTAATATAACCTACCCTAACCCAACCTAACATCTCGGCGGTAATATTTGGTCACATTCTTGGCTTGTTGGCCTCTTCGTCTCCGTGGGACCTTTATATACATCAATAACGTAATATAACCTAACCTAACCCAACCTAACATCTCGGCGGTAATATTTGACAACATTCCTGGCGAGTTGGCCTCTACCTCTCCGTGGGAACTTTATATACATCTATAACGTAATATAACCTAACCTAACCCAACCTAACATCTCGGCGATAATATTTGGTCACATTCCTGGCTTGTTGGCCTCTACCTCTCCGTGGTACATTTATATACATCAATAACGTAATATAACCTAACCTAACCCAACTTATCATCTCGGCTGTAATATTTGACAACATTCCTGGCGAGTTGGCCTCTACCCCTCCGTGGGAACTTTATATACATCTATAACGTAATATAACCTAACCTAACCCAATCTAACATCTCGGCGGTAATATTTGAACACATTCCTGGCTTGTTGGCCTCTACGTCTCCCTGCGAACTTTATATACATCTATAACGTAATATAACCTAACCTAACCCAACCTAACATCTCGGCGGTAATATTTGAACACATTCCTGGCTTGTTGGCCCCTACGTCTCCGTGGGACCTTTATATACATCAATAACGTAATATACCCTAACCTAACCCAATCTAATATCTCGGCGGTATATTTGAACACATTCCTGGCTTGTTGGCCCCTACGTCTCCGTGGGACCTTTATATACATCAATAACGTAATATAACCTAACCTAACCCAATCTAACATCTCGGCGGTATATTTGAACACATTCCTGGCTTGTTGGCCTCTACGTCTCCGTGGGATCCTTATATACATCAATAACGTAATATAACCTAACCTAACCCAACCTAACATCTCGGCGGTAATATTTGAAAACATTCATGGCGAGTTGGCCTCTACGTCTCCGTGGGACCTTCATATACATCAATAACGAAATATAACCTAACCTACCCCAACCTATCATCTCGGCGGTAATATTTGACAACATTACAGGCGAGTTGGCCTCTACGTCTCCGCTTGACCTTCATAAACATCAATAACGAAATATAACCTAACATAACACAACCTATCATCTCGGTGGTAATATTTGACAACATTCCTGGCGATTTGGCCTCTACGTCTCCGTGGGACCTTCATATACATCAATAACGAAATATAACCTAACCTAACCCAACCTCTCATCTCGGCGGTAATATTTGACAACATTACTGGCGAGTTGGCATCTACGTCTCCGCTTGACCTTCATAAACATCAATAACGAAATATAACCTAACATAACGCAACCTATCATCTCGGTGGTAATATTCGACAACATTCCTGGCGATTTGGCCTCTACGTCTCCGTGGGACCCTTATGTACATCAATAACGTTATATAACCTAACCTAACCCAACTTAACATCTCGGTGGTAATATTTGAAAACATACCTGGCGAGTTGGCCTCTACGTCTCCGTGGGACCTTTATATACATCAATAACGTAATATAACCTAACCTAATCCAACCTAACATCTCGGCGGTAATATTTGACAACATTCCTGGCGAGTTGGCCTCAACGTCTCCGTGGGAGCTTTATATACATCAATAACGTAATATAACCTACCCTAACCCAACCTAACATCTCGGCGGTAATATTTGGTCACATTCTTGGCTTGTTGGCCTCTTCGTCTCCGTGGGACCTTTATATACATCAATAACGTAATATAACCTAACCTAACCCAACCTAACATCTCGGCGGTAATATTTGACATCATTCCTGGCGAGTTGGCCTCTATGTCTCCGTGGGTGCTTTATATACATCAATAACGTGATATAACCTAACCTAACCCAACCTAACATCTCGGCGGTAATATTTGAAGACATTCCTGGCTTGTTGGCCTCTACGTCTCCGTGGTACATTTATATAAATCAATAACGTAATATAACCTAACCTAACCCAATCTAACATCTCGGCGGTAATATTTGGTCACATTCCTGGCTTGTTGGCCTCTACCTCTCCGTGGTACAATTATATACATCAATAACGTAATATAACCTAACCTAACCCAACCTATCATCTCGGCGGTAATATTTGACAACATTCCTGGCGAGTTGGCCTCTACCTCTCCGTGGGACCTTTATATACATCAATAACGTAATATAACCTAACCTAACCCAATCTAACATCTCGGCGGTATATTTGAACACATTCCTGGCTTGTTGGCCTCTACGTCTCCGTGGGATCCTTATATACATCAATAACGTAATATAACCTAACCTAACCCAACCTAACATCTCGGCGGTAATATTTGAAAACATTCATGGCGAGTTGGCCTCTACGTCTCCGTGGGACCTTCATATACATCAATAACGAAATATAACCTAACCTAACCCAACCTATCATCTCGGCGGTAATATTTGACAACATTACAGGCGAGTTGGCCTCTACGTCTCCGCTTGACCTTCATAAACATCAATAACGAAATATAACCTAACATAACACAACCTATCATCTCGGTGGTAATATTTGACAACATTCCTGGCGATTTGGCCTCTACGTCTCCGTGGGACCTTCATATACATCAATAACGAAATATAACCTAACCTAACCCAACCTATCATCTCGGCGGTAATATTTGACAACATTACTGGCGAGTTGGCATCTACGTCTCCGCTTGACCTTCATAAACATCAATAACGAAATATAACCTAACATAACGCAACCTATCATCTCGGTGGTAATATTCGACAACATTCCTGGCGATTTGGCCTCTACGTCTCCGTGGGACCCTTATGTACATCAATAACGTTATATAACCTAACCTAACCCAACCTAACATCTCGGCGGTAATATTTGAAAACATACCTGGCGAGTTGGCCTCTACGTCTCCGTGGGACCTTTATATACATCAATAACGTAATATAACCTAACCTAATCCAACCTAACATCTCGGCGGTAATATTTGACAACATTCCTGGCGAGTTGGCCTCAACGTCTCCGTGGGAGCTTTATATACATCAATAACGTAATATAACCTACCCTAACCCAACCTAACATCTCGGCGGTAATATTTGGTCACATTCTTGGCTTGTTGGCCTCTTCGTCTCCGTGGGACCTTTATATACATCAATAACGTAATATAACCTAACCTAACCCAACCAAACATCTCGGCGGTAATATTTGACATCATTCCTGGCGAGTTGGCCTCTACGTCTCCGTGGGTGCTTTATATATATCAATAACGTAATATAACCTAACCTAACCCAACCTAACATCTCGGCGGTAATATTTGAAGACATTCCTGGCTTGTTGGCCTCTACGTATCCGTGGTACATTTATATACATCAATAACGTAATATAACCTAACCTAACCCAATCTAACATCTCGGCGGTAATATTTGAACACATTCCTGGCTTGTTGGCCTCTACGTCTCCCTGCGAACTTTATATACATCTATAACGTAATATAACCTAACCTAACCCAACCTAACATGTCGGCGGTAATATTTGAACACATTCCTGGCTTGTTGGCCCCTACCTCTCCGTGGTACATTTATATACATCAATAACGTAATATAACCTAACCTAACCCAACCTATCATCTCGGCGGTAATATTTGACAACATTCCTGGCGAGTTGGCCTCTACCTCTCCGTGGGAACTTTATATACATCTATAACGTAATATAACCTAACCTAACCCAATCTAACATCTCGGCGGTAATATTTGAACACATTCCTGGCTTGTTGGCCTCTACGTCTCCCTGCGAACTTTATATACATCTATAACGTAATATAACCTAACCTAACCCAACCTAACATCTCGGCGGTAATATTTGAACACATTCCTGGCTTGTTGGCCCCTACGTCTCCGTGGGACCTTTATATACATCAATAACGTAATATACCCTAACCTAACCCAATCTAACATCTCGGCGGTATATTTGAACACATTCCTGGCTTGTTGGCCTCTACGTCTCCGTGGGATCCTTATATACATCAATAACGTAATATAACCTAACCTAACCCAACCTAACATCTCGGCGGTAATATTTGGTCACATTCTTGGCTTGTTGGCCTCTTCGTCTCCGTGGGACCTTTATATACATCAATAACGTAATATAACCTAACCTAACCCAACCAAACATCTCGGCGGTAATATTTGACATCATTCCTGGCGAGTTGGCCTCTACGTCTCCGTGGGTGCTTTATATATATCAATAACGTAATATAACCTAACCTAACCCAACCTAACATCTCGGCGGTAATATTTGAAGACATTCCTGGCTTGTTGGCCTCTACGTATCCGTGGTACATTTATATACATCAATAACGTAATATAACCTAACCTAACCCAATCTAACATCTCGGCGGTAATATTTGAACACATTCCTGGCTTGTTGGCCTCTACGTCTCCCTGCGAACTTTATATACATCTATAACGTAATATAACCTAACCTAACCCAACCTAACATGTCGGCGGTAATATTTGAACACATTCCTGGCTTGTTGGCCCCTACGTCTCCGTGGGACCTTTATATACATCAATAACGTAATATAAGCTAACCTAACCCAACCTAATATCTCAGCGGTAATATTTGAACACATTCCTGGCTTGTTGGCCTCTACGTCTCCGTGGGAACTTTATATACATCTATAACGTAATATAACCTAACCTAACCCAACCTAACATCTCGGCGATAATATTTGGTCACATTCCTGGCTTGTTGGCCTCTACCTCTCCGTGGTACATTTATATACATCAATAACGTAATATAACCTAACCTAACCCAACCTATCATCTCGGCGGTAATATTTGACAACATTCCTGGCGAGTTGGCCTCTACCTCTCCGTGGGAACTTTATATACATCTATAACGTAATATAACCTAACCTAACCCAATCTAACATCTCGGCGGTAATATTTGAACACATTCCTGGCTTGTTGGCCTCTACGTCTCCCTGCGAACTTTATATACATCTATAACGTAATATAACCTAACCTAACCCAACCTAACATCTCGGCGGTAATATTTGAACACATTCCTGGCTTGTTGGCCCCTACGTCTCCGTGGGACCTTTATATACATCAATAACGTAATATACCCTAACCTAACCCAATCTAACATCTCGGCGGTATATTTGAACACATTCCTGGCTTGTTGGCGTCTACGTCTCCGTGGGATCCTTATATACATCAATAACGTAATATAACCTAACCTAACCCAACCTAACATCTCGGCGGTAATATTGGAAAACATTCATGGCGAGTTGGCCTCTACGTCTCCGTGGGACCTTCATATACATCAATAACGAAATATAACCTAACCTAACCCAACCTATCATCTCGGCGGTAATATTTGACAACATTACAGGCGAGTTGGCCTCTACGTCTCCGCTTGACCTTCATAAACATCAATAACGAAATATAACCTAACATAACACAACCTATCATCTCGGTGGTAATATTTGACAACATTCCTGGCGATTTGGCCTCTACGTCTCCGTGGGACCTTCATATACATCAATAACGAAATATAACCTAACCTAACCCAACCTCTCATCTCGGCGGTAATATTTGACAACATTACTGGCGAGTTGGCATCTACGTCTCCGCTTGACCTTCATAAACATCAATAACGAAATATAACCTAACATAACGCAACCTATCATCTCGGTGGTAATATTCGACAACATTCCTGGCGATTTGGCCTCTACGTCTCCGTGGGACCCTTATGTACATCAATAACGTTATATAACCTAACCTAACCCAACTTAACATCTCGGCGGTAATATTTGAAAACATACCTGGCGAGTTGGCCTCTACGTCTCCGTGGGACCTTTATATACATCAATAACGTAATATAACCTAACCTAATCCAACCTAACATCTCGGCGGTAATATTTGACAACATTCCTGGCGAGTTGGCCTCAACGTCTCCGTGGGAGCTTTATATACATCAATAACGTAATATAACCTACCCTAACCCAACCTAACATCTCGGCGGTAATATTTGGTCACATTCTTGGCTTGTTGGCCTCTTCGTCTCCGTGGGACCTTTATATACATCAATAACGTAATATAACCTAACCTAACCCAACCTAACATCTCGGCGGTAATATTTGACATCATTCCTGGCGAGTTGGCCTCTACGTCTCCGTGGGTGCTTTATATACATCAATAACGTGATATAACCTAACCTAACCCAACCTAACATCTCGGCGGTAATATTTGAAGACATTCCTGGCTTGTTGGCCTCTACGTCTCCGTGGTACATTTATATACATCAATAACGTAATATAACCTAACCTAACCCAATCTAACATCTCGGCGGTAATATTTGGTCACATTCCTGGCTTGTTGGCCTCTACCTCTCCGTGGTACAATTATATACATCAATAACGTAATATAACCTAACCTAACCCAACCTATCATCTCGGCGGTAATATTTGACAACATTCCTGGCGAGTTGGCCTCTACCTCTCCGTGGGAACTTTATATACATCTATAACGTAATATAACCTAACCTAACCCAACCTAACATCTCGGCGATAATATTTGGTCACATTCCTGGCTTGTTGGCCTCTACCTCTCCGTGGTACATTTATATACATCAATAACGTAATATAACCTAACCTAACCCAACCTATCATCTCGGCTGTAATATTTGACAACATTCCTGGCGAGTTGGCCTCTATCTCTCCGTGGGAACTTTATATACATCTATAACGTAATATAACCTAACCGAACCCAATCTAACATCTCGGCGGTAATATTTGAACACATTCCTGGCTTGTTGGCCTCTACGTCTCTCTGCGAACTTTATATACATCTATAACGTAATATAACCTAACCTAACCCAACCTAACATCTCGGCGGTAATATTTGAACACATTCCTGGCTTGTTGGCCCCTACGTCTCCGTGGGACCTTTATATACATCAATAACGTAATATACCCTAACCTAACCCAATCTAACATCTCGGCGGTATATTTGAACACATTCCTGGCTTGTTGGCCCCTACGTCTCCGTGGGACCTTTATATACATCAATAACGTAATATAACCTAACCTAACCCAATCTAACATCTCGGCGGTATATTTGAACACATTCCTGGCTTGTTGGCCTCTACGTCTCCGTGGGATCCTTATATACATCAATAACGTAATATAACCTAACCTAACCCAACCTAACATCTCGGCGGTAATATTTGAAAACATTCATGGCGAGTTGGCCTCTACGTCTCCGTGGGACCTTCATATACATCAATAACGAAATATAACCTAACCTAACCCAACCTATCATCTCGGCGGTAATATTTGACAACATTACAGGCGAGTTGGCCTCTACGTCTCCGCTTGACCTTCATAAACATCAATAACGAAATATAACCTAACATAACACAACCTATCATCTCGGTGGTAATATTTGACAACATTCCTGGCGATTTGGCGTCTACGTCTCCGTGGGACCTTCATATACATCAATAACGAAATATAACCTAACCTAACCCAACCTATTATCTCGGCGGTAATATTTGACAACATTACTGGCGAGTTGGCATCTACGTCTCCGCTTGACCTTCATAAACATCAATAACGAAATATAACCTAACATAACGCAACCTATCATCTCGGTGGTAATATTCGACAACATTCCTGGCGATTTGGCCTCTACGTCTCCGTGGGACCCTTATGTACATCAATAACGTTATATAACCTAACTTAACCCAACCTAACATCTCGGCGGTAATATTTGAAAACATACCTGGCGAGTTGGCCTCTACGTCTCCGTGGGACCTTTATATACATCAATAACGTAATATAACCTAACCTAATCCAACCTAACATCTCGGCGGTAATATTTGACAACATTCCTGGCGAGTTGGCCTCAACGTCTCCGTGGGAGCTTTATATACATCAATAACGTAATATAACCTACCCTAACCCAACCTAACATCTCGGCGGTAATATTTGGTCACATTCTTGGCTTGTTGGCCTCTTCGTCTCCGTGGGACCTTTATATACATCAATAACGTAATATAACCTAACCTAACCCAACCAAACATCTCGGCGGTAATATTTGACATCATTCCTGGCGAGTTGGCCTCTACGTCTCCGTGGGTGCTTTATATACATCAATAACGTAATATAACCTAACCTAACCCAACCTAACATCTCGGCGGTAATATTTGAAGACATTCCTGGCTTGTTGGCCTCTACGTATCCGTGGTACATTTATATACATCAATAACGTAATATAACCTAACCTAACCCAATCTAACATCTCGGCGGTAATATTTGAACACATTCCTGGCTTGTTGGCCTCTACGTCTCCCTGCGAACTTTATATACATCTATAACGTAATATAACCTAACCTAACCCAACCTAACATGTCGGCGGTAATATTTGAACACATTCCTGGCTTGTTGGCCCCTACGTCTCCGTGGGACCTTTATATACATCAATAAC
This sequence comes from Xylocopa violacea, assembly GCA_963969225.1. Classification (NCBI taxonomy): domain Eukaryota; kingdom Metazoa; phylum Arthropoda; class Insecta; order Hymenoptera; family Apidae; genus Xylocopa; species Xylocopa violacea. The sequence continues at coordinate 22,274 of CAXAJV010001038.1, read as the reverse complement.
GTAATATAAGCTAACCTAACCCAACCTAATATCTCAGCGGTAATATTTGAACACATTCCTGGCTTGTTGGCCTCTACGTCTCCGTGGGACCTTTATATACATCTATAACGTAATATAACCTAACCTAACCCAACCTAACATCTCGGCGATAATATTTGGTCACATTCCTGGCTTGTTGGCCTCTACCTCTCCGTGGTACATTTATATACATCAATAACGTAATATAACCTAACCTAACCCAACCTATCATCTCGGCTGTAATATTTGACAACATTCCTGGCGAGTTGGCCTCTACCTCTCCGTGGGAACTTTATATACATCTATAACGTAATATAACCTAACCTAACCCAATCTAACATCTCGGCGGTAATATTTGAACACATTCCTGGCTTGTTGGCCTCTACGTCTCCCTGCGAACTTTATATACATCTATAACGTAATATAACCTAACCTAACCCAACCTAACATCTCGGCGGTAATATTTGAACACATACCTGGCTTGTTGGCCCCTACGTCTCCGTGGGACCTTTATATACATCAATAACGTAATATACCCTAACCTAACCCAATCTAACATCTCGGCGGTATATTTGAACACATTCCTGGCTTGTTGGCCTCTACGTCTCCGTGGGATCCTTATATACATCAATAACGTAATATAACCTAACCTAACCCAACCTAACATCTCGGCGATAATGTTTGAAAACATTCATGGCGAGTTGGCCTCTACGTCTCCGTGGGACCTTCATATACATCAATAACGAAATATAACCTAACCTAACCCAACCTATCATCTCGGCGGTAATATTTGACAACATTACTGGCGAGTTGGCATCTACGTCTCCGCTTGACCTTCATAAACACCAATAACGAAATATAACCTAACATAACGCAACCTATCATCTCGGTGGTAATATTTGACAACATTCCTGGCGATTTGGCCTCTACGTCTCCGTGGGACCCTTATGTACATCAATAACGTTATATAACCTAACCTAACCCAATCTAACATCTCGGCGGTAATATTTGAACACATTCCTGGCTTGTTGGCCTCTACGTCTCCCTGCGAACCTTATATACATCTATAACGTAATATAACCTAACCTAACCCAACCTAACATGTCGGCGGTAATATTTGAACACATTCCTGGCTTGTTGGCCCCTACGTCTCCGTGGGACCTTTATATACATCAATAACGTAATATAAGCTAACCTAACCCAACCTAATATCTCAGCGGTAATATTTGAACACATTCCTGGCTTGTTGGCCTCTACGTCTCCGTGGGACCTTTATATACATCTATAACGTAATATAACCTAACCTAACCCAACCTAACATCTCGGCGATAATATTTGGTCACATTCCTGGCTTGTTGGCCTCTACCTCTCCGTGGTGCATTTATATACATCAATAACGTAATATAACCTAACCTAACCCAACCTATCATCTCGGCTGTAATATTTGACAACATTCCTGGCGAGTTGGCCTCTACCTCTCCGTGGGAACTTTATATACATCTATAACGTAATATAACCTAACCTAACCCAATCTAACATCTCGGCGGTAATATTTGAACACATTCCTGGCTTGTTGGCCTCTACGTCTCCCTGCGAACTTTATATACATCTATAACGTAATATAACCTAACCTAACCCAACCTAACATCTCGGCGGTAATATTTGAACACATACCTGGCTTGTTGGCCCCTACGTCTCCGTGGGACCTTTATATACATCAATAACGTAATATACCCTAACCTAACCCAATCTAACATCTCGGCGGTATATTTGAACACATTCCTGGCTTGTTGGCCTCTACGTCTCCGTGGGATCCTTATATACATCAATAACGTAATATAACCTAACCTAACCCAACCTAACATCTCGGCGATAATGTTTGAAAACATTCATGGCGAGTTGGCCTCTACGTCTCCGTGGGACCTTCATATACATCAATAACGAAATATAACCTAACCTAACCCAACCTATCATCTCGGCGGTAATATTTGACAACATTACTGGCGAGTTGGCATCTACGTCTCCGCTTGACCTTCATAAACATCAATAACGAAATATAACCTAACATAACGCAACCTATCATCTCGGTGGTAATATTTGACAACATTCCTGGCGATTTGGCCTCTACGTCTCCGTGGGACCCTTATGTACATCAATAACGTTATATAACCTAACCTAACCCAACCTAACATCTCGGCGGTAATATTTGAAGACATTCCTGGCTTGTTGGCCTCTACGTCTCCGTGGTACATATATATACATCAATAACGTAATATAACCTAACCTAACCCAATCTAACATCTCGGCGGTAATATTTGAACACATTCCTGGCTTGTTGGCCCCTACGTCTCCGTGGGACATTTATATACATCAATAACGTAATATAACCTAACCTAACCCAATCTAACATCTCGGCGGTAATATTTGAACACATTCCTGGCTTGTTGGCCTCTGCGTCTCCGTGGGACCTTTATATACATCTATAACGTAATATAACCTAACCTAACCCAATCTAACATTTCGGCGGTAATATTTGAAAACATTCATGGCGAGTTGGCCTCTACCTCTCCGTGGTACATTTATATACATCAATAACGTAATATAACCTAACCTAACCCAACCTATCATCTCGGCGGTAATATTTGACAACATTCCTGGCGAGTTGGCCTCTACGTATCCGTGGGATCTTTATATACATCTATAACGTAATATAACCTAACCTAACCCAATCTAACATCTCGGCGGTAATATTTGAACACATTCCTGGCTTGTTGGCCTCTACGTCTCCGTGGGAAATTTATATACATCTATAACGTAATATAACCTAACCTAAACCAACCTAACATCTCGGCGGTAATATTTGGAGACATTCCTGGCTTGTTGGCCTCTACGTCTCCGTGGGATCTTTATATACATCAATAACGTAATATAACCTATCCTAACCCAATCTAACATCTCGGCGGTAATATTTGAACACATTCCTGGCTTGTTGGCCCCTACGTCTCCCTGCGAACTTTATATACATCTATAACGTAATATAACCTAACCTAACCCAACCTAACATGTCGGCGGTAATATTTGAACACATTCCTGGCTTGTTGGCCCCTACGTCTCCGTGGGACCTTTATATACATCAATAACGTAATATAAGCTAACCTAACCCAACCTAATATCTCAGCGGTAATATTTGAACACATTCCTGGCTTGTTGGCCTCTACGTCTCCGTGGGACCTTTATATACATCTATAACGTAATATAACCTAACCTAACCCAACCTAACATCTCGGCGATAATATTTGGTCACATTCCTGGCTTGTTGGCCTCTACCTCTCCGTGGTACATTTATATACATCAATAACGTAATATAACCTAACCTAACCCAACCTATCATCTCGGCTGTAATATTTGACAACATTCCTGGCGAGTTGGCCTCTACCTCTCCGTGGGAACTTTATATACATCTATAACGTAATATAACCTAACCTAACCCAACCTAACATCTCGGCGGTAATATTTGAACACATTCCTGGCTTGTTGGCCTCTACGTCTCCCTGCGAACTTTATATACATCTATAACGTAATATAACCTAACCTAACCCAACCTAACATCTCGGCGGTAATATTTGAACACATTCCTGGCTTGTTGGCCCCTACGTCTCCGTGGGACCTTTATATACATCAATAACGTAATATACCCTAACCTAACCCAATCTAACATCTCGGCGGTATATTTGAACACATTCCTGGCTTGTTGGCCTCTACGTCTCCGTGGGATCCTTATATACATCAATAACGTAATATAACCTAACCTAACCCAATCTAACATCTCGGCGATAATATTTGAAAACATTCATGGCGAGTTGGCCTCTACGTCTCCGTGGGACCTTCATATACATCAATAACGAAATATAACCTAACCTAACCCAACCTATCATCTCGGCGCTAATATTTGACAACATTACAGGCGAGTTGGCCTCTACGTCTACGCTTGACCTTCATAAACATCAATAACGAAATATTACCTAACATAACACAACCTATCATCTCGGTGGTAATATTTGACAACATTCCTGGCGATTTGGCCTCTACGTCTCCGTGGGACCTTCATATACATCAATAACGAAATATAACCTAACCTAACCCAACCTATCATCTCGGCGGTAATATTTGACAACATTACTGGCGAGTTGGCATCTACGTCTCCGCTTGACCTTCATAAACATCAATAACGAAATATAACCTAACATAACGCAACCTATCATCTCGGTGGTAATATTTGACAACATTCCTGGCGATTTGGCCTCTACGTCTCCGTGGGACCCTTATGTACATCAATAACGTTATATAACCTAACCTAACCCAACCTAACATCTCGGCGGTAATATTTGAAGACATTCCTGGCTTGTTGGCCTCTACGTCTCCGTGGTACATATATATACATCAATAACGTAATATAACCTAACCTAACCCAATCTAACATCTCGGCGGTAATATTTGAACACATTCCTGGCTTGTTGGCCCCTACGTCTCCGTGGGACCTTTATATACATCAATAACGTAATATAACCTAACCTAACCCAATCTAACATCTCGGCGGTATATTTGAACACATTCCTGGCTTGTTGGCCTCTACGTCTCCGTGGGATCCTTATATACATCAATAACGTAATATAACCTAACCTAACCCAACCTAACATCTCGGCGGTAATATTTGAAAACATTCATGGCGAGTTGGCCTCTACGTCTCCGTGGGACCTTCATATACATCAATAACGAAATATAACCTAACCTAACCCAACCTATCATCTCGGCGGTAATATTTGACAACATTACAGGCGAGTTGGCCTCTACGTCTCCGCTTGACCTTCATAAACATCAATAACGAAATATAACCTAACATAACACAACCTATCATCTCGGTGGTAATATTTGACAACATTCCTGGCGATTTGGCCTCTACGTCTCCGTGGGACCTTCATATACATCAATAACGAAATATAACCTAACCTAACCCAACCTATCATCTCGGCGGTAATATTTGACAACATTACTGGCGAGTTGGCATCTACGTCTCCGCTTGACCTTCATAAACATCAATAACGAAATATAACCTAACATAACGCAACCTATCATCTCGGTGGTAATATTCGACAACATTCCTGGCGATTTGGCCTCTACGTCTCCGTGGGACCCTTATGTACATCAATATCGTTATATAACCTAACCTAACCCAACCTAACATCTCGGCGGTAATATTTGACAACATTCCTGGCGAGTTGGCCTCAACGTCTCCGTGGGAGCTTTATATACATCAATAACGTAATATAACCTACCCTAACCCAACCTAACATCTCGGCGGTAATATTTGGTCACATTCTTGGCTTGTTGGCCTCTTCGTCTCCGTGGGACCTTTATATACATCAATAACGTAATATAACCTAACCTAACCCAACCTAACATCTCGGCGGTAATATTTGACATCATTCCTGGCGAGTTGGCCTCTACGTCTCCGTGGGTGCTTTATATACATCAATAACGTAATATAACCTAACCTAACCCAACCTAACATCTCGGCGGTAATATTTGAAGACATTCCTGGCTTGTTGGCCTCTACGTCTCCGTGGTACATTTATATACATCAATAACGTAATATAACCTAACCTAACCCAATCTAACATCTCGGCGGTAATATTTGAACACATTCCTGGCTTGTTGGCCTCTACGTCTCCCTGCGAACTTTATATACATCTATAACGTAATATAACCTAACCTAACCCAACCTAACATGTCGGCGGTAATATTTGAACACATTCCTGGCTTGTTGGCCCCTACGTCTCCGTGGGACCTTTATATACATCAATAACGTAATATAAGCTAACCTAACCCAACCTAATATCTCAGCGGTAGTATTTGAACACATTCCTGGCTTGTTGGCCTCTACGTCTCCGTGGGACCTTTATATACATCTATAACGTAATATAACCTAACCTAACCCAACCTAACATCTCGGCGATAATATTTGGTCACATTCCTGGCTTGTTGGCCTCTACCTCTCCGTGGTACATTTATATACATCAATAACGTAATATAACCTAACCTAACCCAACCTATCATCTCGGCTGTAATATTTGACAACATCCCTGGCGAGTTGGCCTCTACCTCTCCGTGGTACATTTATATACATCAATAACGTAATATAAACTAACCTAACCCAACCTATCATCTCGGCGGTAATATTTGAAAACATTCATGGCGAGTTGGCCTCTACCTCTCCGTGGTACATTTATATACATCAATAACGTAATATAACCTAACCTAACCCAACCTATCATCTCGGCGGTAATATTTGACAACATTCCTGGCGAGTTGGCCTCTACGTATCCGTGGGATCTTTATATACATCTATAACGTAATATAACCTAACCTAACCCAAACTAACATCTCGGCGGTAATATTTGACATCATTCCTGGCGAGTTGGGCTCTACGTCTCCGTTTGATCTTCATAAACATCAATAACGTAATATAACCTAACCTAACCCAATCTAACATCTCGGCGGTAATATTTGACAACATTCCTGGCGAGTTGGCCTCTACGTCTCCGTGGTACATTTATATACATCAATAACGTAATATAACCTAACCTAACCCAACCTATCATCTCGGCGGTAATATTTGACAACATTCCTGGCGAGTTGGCCTCTACGTATCCGTGGGATCTTTATATACATCAATAACGTAATATAACCTACCCTAACCCAACCTAACATCTCGGCGGTAATATTTGGTCACATTCTTGGCTTGTTGGCCTCTTCGTCTCCGTGGGACCTTTATATACATCAATAACGTAATATAACCTAACCTAACCCAACCTAACATCTCGGCGGTAATATTTGACATCATTCCTGGCGAGTTGGCCTCTACGTCTCCGTGGGTGCTTTATATACATCAATAACGTAATATAACCTAACCTAACCCAATCTAACATCTCGGCGGTAATATTTGACAACATTCCTGGCGAGTTGGCCTCTACGTATCCGTGGGATCTTTATATACATCAATAACGTAATATAACCTAACCTAACCCAACCTAACATCTCGGCGGTAATATTTGAAAACATTCATGGCGAGTTGGCCTCTACGTCTCCGTGGGACCTTCATATACATCAATAACGAAATATAACCTAACCTAACCCAACCTATCATCTCGGCGGTAATATTTGACAACATTACAGGCGAGTTGGCCTCTACGTCTCCGCTTGACCTTCATAAACATCAATAACGAAATATAACCTAACATAACACAGCCTATCATCTCGGTGGTAATATTTGACAACATTCCTGGCGATTTGGCCTCTACGTCTCCGTGGGACCTTCATATACATCAATAACGAAATATAACCTAACCTAACCCAACCTATCATCTCGGCGGTAATATTTGACAACATTACTGGCGAGTTGGCATCTACGTCTCCGCTTGACCTTCATAAACATCAATAACGAAATATAACCTAACATAACGCAACCTATCATCTCGGTGGTAATATTCGACAACATTCCTGGCGATTTGGCCTCTACGTCCCCGTGGGACCCTTATGTACATCAATAACGTTATATAACCTAACCTAACCCAACCTAACATCTCGGCGGTAATATTTGAAAACATACCTGGCGAGTTGGCCTCTACGTCTCCGTGGGACCTTTATATACATCAATAACGTAATATAACCTAACCTAATCCAACCTAACATCTCGGCGGTAATATTTGACAACATTCCTGGCGAGTTGGCCTCAACGTCTCCGTGGGAGCTTTATATACATCAATAACGTAATATAACCTACCCTAACCCAACCTAACATCTCGGCGGTAATATTTGGTCACATTCTTGGCTTGTTGGCCTCTTCGTCTCCGTGGGACCTTTATATACATCAATAACGTAATATAACCTAACCTAACCCAACCTAACATCTCGGCGGTAATATTTGACATCATTCCTGGCGAGTTGGCCTCTACGTCTCCGTGGGTGCTTTATATACATCAATAACGTAATATAACCTAACCTAACCCAACCTAACATCTCGGCGGTAATATTTGAAGACATTCCTGGCTTGTTGGCCTCTACGTCTCCGTGGTACATTTATATACATCAATAACGTAATATAACCTAACCTAACCCAATCTAACATCTCGGCGGTAATATTTGAACACATTCCTGGCTTGTTGGCCTCTACGTCTCCCTGCGAACTTTATATACATCTATAACGTAATATAACCTAACCTAACCCAACCTAACATGTCGGCGGTAATATTTGAACACATTCCTGGCTTGTTGGCCCCTACGTCTCCGTGGGACCTTTATATACATCAATAACGTAATATAAGCTAACCTAACCCAACCTAATATCTCAGCGGTAGTATTTGAACACATTCCTGGCTTGTTGGCCTCTACGTCTACGTGGGACCTTTATATACATCTATAACGTAATATAACCTAACCTAACCCAACCTAACATCTCGGCGATAATATTTGGTCACATTCCTGGCTTGTTGGCCTCTACCTCTCCGTGGTACATTTATATACATCAATAACGTAATATAACCTAACCTAACCCAACCTATCATCTCGGCTGTAATATTTGACAACATCCCTGGCGAGTTGGCCTCTACCTCTCCGTGGGAACTTTATATACATCTATAACGTAATATAACCTAACCTAACCCAATCTAACATCTCGGCGGTAATATTTGAACACATTCCTGGCTTGTTGGCCTCTACGTCTCCCTGCGAACTTTATATACATCTATAACGTAATATAACCTAACCTAACCCAACCTAACATCTCGGCGGTAATATTTGAACACATTCCTGGCTTGTTGGCCCCTACGTCTCCGTGGGACCTTTATATACATCAATAACGTAATATACCCTAACCTAACCCAATCTAACATCTCGGCGGTATATTTGAACACATTCCTGGCTTGTTGGCCTCTACGTCTCCGTGGGATCCTTATATACATCAATAACGTAATATAACCTAACCTAACCCAATCTAACATCTCGGCGGTAATATTTGACAACATTCCTGGCGAGTTGGCCTCTACGTATCCGTGGGATCTTTATATACATCAATAACGTAATATAACTTAACCTAACCCAATCTAACATCTCGGCGGTAATATTTGAACACATTCCTGGCTTGTTGGCCTCTACGTCCCCGTGGGAAATTTATATACATCTATAACGTAATATAACCTAACCTAACCCAACCTATCATCTCGGCGGTAATATTTGGAGACATTCCTGGCTTGTTGGCCTCTACGTCTCCGTGGGATCTTTATATACATCAATAACGTAATATAACCTATCCTAACCCAATCTAACATCTCGGCGGTAATATTTGAACACATTCCTGGCTTGTTGGCCTCTACATCTCCGTGGGATCTTTATATACATCAATAACGTTATATAACCGAACCTAACCCAGCCTAACGTTTCGGCGGTAATATTTGAAAACATTCCTGGCTTGTTGGCCTCTACGTCCCCGTGGGATCCTTATATACATCAATAACGTAATATAACCTAACCTAACCCAATCTAACATTTCGGCGGTAATATTTGAACACATTCATGGCTTGTTGGCCTCTACGTCTCCGTGGGAACTTTATATACATCTATAACGTAATATAACCTAACCTAACCCAATCTAACATTTCGGCGGTAATATTTGAAAACATTCATGGCGAGTTGGCCTCTACCTCTCCGTGGTACATTTATATACATCAATAACGTAATATAAACTAACCTAACCCAACCTATCATCTCGGCGGTAATATTTGAAAACATTCATGGCGAGTTGGCCTCTACCTCTCCGTGGTACATTTATATACATCAATAACGTAATATAACCTAACCTAACCCAACCTATCATCTCGGCGGTAATATTTGACAACATTCCTGGCGAGTTGGCCTCTACGTATCCGTGGGATCTTTATATACATCTATAACGTAATATAACCTAACCTAACCCAAACTAACATCTCGGCGGTAATATTTGACATCATTCCTGGCGAGTTGGGCTCTACGTCTCCGTTTGATCTTCATAAACATCAATAACGTAATATAACCTAACCTAACCCAATCTAACATCTCGGCGGTAATATTTGACAACATTCCTGGCGAGTTGGCCTCTACGTCTCCGTGGTACATTTATATACATCAATAACGTAATATAACCTAACCTAACCCAACCTATCATCTCGGCGGTAATATTTGACAACATTCCTGGCGAGTTGGCCTCTACGTATCCGTGGGATCTTTATATACATCAATAACGTAATATAACCTACCCTAACCCAACCTAACATCTCGGCGGTAATATTTGGTCACATTCTTGGCTTGTTGGCCTCTTCGTCTCCGTGGGACCTTTATATACATCAATAACGTAATATAACCTAACCTAACCCAACCTAACATCTCGGCGGTAATATTTGACATCATTCCTGGCGAGTTGGCCTCTACGTCTCCGTGGGTGCTTTATATACATCAATAACGTAATATAACCTAACCTAACCCAATCTAACATCTCGGCGGTAATATTTGACAACATTCCTGGCGAGTTGGCCTCTACGTATCCGTGGGATCTTTATATACATTAATAACGTAATATAACTTAACCTAACCCAATCTAACATCTCGGCGGTAATATTTGAACACATTCCTGGCTTGTTGGCCTCTACGTCCCCGTGGGAAATTTATATACATCTATAACGTAATATAACCTAACCTAAACCAACCTAACATCTCGGCGGTAATATTTGGAGACATTCCTGGCCTGTTGGCCTCTACGTCTCCGTGGGATCTTTATATACATCAATAACGTAATATAACCTATCCTAACCCAATCTAACATCTCGGCGGTAATATTTGAACACATTCCTGGCTTGTTGGCCTCTACATCTCCGTGGGATCTTTATATACATCAATAACGTAATATAACCTAACCTAACCCAATCTAACATTTCGGCGGTAATATTTGAACACATTCATGGCTTGTTGGCCTCTACGTCTCCGTGGGAACTTTATATACATCTATAACGTAATATAACCTAACCTAACCCAATCTAACATTTCGGCGGTAATATTTGAAAACATTCATGGCGAGTTGGCCTCTACCTCTCCGTGGTACATTTATATACATCAATAACGTAATATAAACTAACCTAACCCAACCTATCATCTCGGCGGTAATATTTGAAAACATTCATGGCGAGTTGGCCTCTACCTCTCCGTGGTACATTTATATACATCAATAACGTAATATAACCTAACCTAACCCAACCTATCATCTCGGCGGTAATATTTGACAACATTCCTGGCGAGTTGGCCTCTACGTATCCGTGGGATCTTTATATACATCTATAACGTAATATAACCTAACCTAACCCAAACTAACATCTCGGCGGTAATATTTGACATCATTCCTGGCGAGTTGGGCTCTACGTCTCCGTTTGATCTTCATAAACATCAATAACGTAATATAACCTAACCTAACCCAATCTAACATCTCGGCGGTAATATTTGACAACATTCCTGGCGAGTTGGCCTCTACGTATCCGTGGGATCTTTATATACATCTATAACGTAATATAACCTAACCTAACCCAATCTAACATCTCGGCGGTAATATTTGAACACATTCATGGCGAGTTGGCCTCTACGTCTCCGTGGTACATTTATATACATCAATAACGTAATATAACCTAACCTAACCCAACCTATCATCTCGGCGGTAATATTTGACAACATTCCTGGCGAGTTGGCCTCTACGTATCCGTGGGATCTTTATATACATCTATAACGTAATATAACCTAACCTAACCCAAACTAACATCTCGGCGGTAATATTTGACATCATTCCTGGCGAGTTGGGCTCTACGTCTCCGTTTGATCTTCATAAACATCAATAACGTAATATAACCTAACCTAACCCAATCTAACATCTCGGCGGTAATATTTGGTCACATTCTTGGCTTGTTGGCCTCTTCGTCTCCGTGGGACATTTATATACATCAATAACCTAATATAACCTAACCTAACCCAATCTAACATCTCGGCGGTAATATTTGAACACATTCCTGGCTTGTTGGCCTCTACGTCTCCGTGGTACATTTATATACATCAATAACGTAATATAACCTAACCCAACCCAATCTAAAATCTCGGCGGTAATATTTGAACACATTCCTGGCTTGTTGGCCTCTACGTCTCCCTGCGAACTTTATATACATCTATAACGTAATATAACCTAACCTAACCCAACCTAACATGTCGGCGGTAATATTTGAACACATTCCTGGCTTGTTGGCCCCTACGTCTCCGTGGGACCTTTATATACATCAATAACGTAATATAACCTAACCTAACCCAACCTAATATCTCGGCGGTAATATTTGAACACATTCCTGGCTTGTTGGCCTCTACGTCTCCGTGGGACCTTTATATACATCAATAACGTAATATAACCTAACCTAACCCAACCTAACATCTCGGCGGTAATATTTGAAAACATTCATGGCGAGTTGGCCTCTACGTCTCCGTGGGACCTTCATATACATCAATAACGAAATATAACCTAACCTAACCCAACCTATCATCTCGGCGGTAATATTTGACAACATTACAGGCGAGTTGGCCTCTACGTCTCCGCTTGACCTTCATAAACATCAATAACGAAATATAACCTAACATAACACAACCTATCATCTCGGTGGTAATATTTGACAACATTCCTGGCGATTTGGCCTCTACGTCTCCGTGGGACCTTCATATACATCAATAACGAAATATAACCTAACCTAACCCAACCTATCATCTCGGCGGTAATATTTGATAACATTACTGGCGAGTTGGCATCTACGTCTCCGCTTGACCTTCATAAACATCAATAACGAAATATAACCTAACATAACGCAACCTATCATCTCGGTCGTAATATTCGACAACATTCCTGGCGATTTGGCCTCTACGTCTCCGTGGGACCCTTATGTACATCAATAACGTTATATAACCTAACCTAACCCAACCTAACATCTCGGCGGTAATATTTGAAAACATACCTGGCGAGTTGGACTCTACGTCTCCGTGGGACCTTTATATACATCAATAACGTAATATAACCTAACCTAATCCAACCTAACATCTCGGCGGTAATATTTGACAACATTCCTGGCGAGTTGGCTTCAACGTCTCCGTGGGAGCTTTATATACATCAATAACGTAATATAACCTACCCTAACCCAACCTAACATCTCGGCGGTAATATTTGGTCACATTCTTGGCTTGTTGGCCTCTTCGTCTCCGTGGGACCTTTATATACATCAATAACGTAATATAACCTAACCTAACCCAACCAAACATCTCGGCGGTAATATTTGACATCATTCCTGGCGAGTTGGCCTCTACGTCTCCGTGGGTGCTTTATATACATCAATAACGTAATATAACCTAACCTAACCCAACCTAACATCTCGGCGGTAATATTTGAAGACATTCCTGGCTTGTTGGCCTCTACGTATCCGTGGTACATTTATATACATCAATAACGTAATATAACCTAACCTAACCCAATCTAACATCTCGGCGGTAATATTTGAACACATTCCTGGCTTGTTGGCCTCTACGTCTCCCTGCGAACTTTATATACATCTATAACGTAATATAACCTAACCTAACCCAACCTAACATGTCGGCGGTAATATTTGAACACATTCCTGGCTTGTTGGCCCCTACGTCTCCGTGGGACCTTTATATACATCAATAACGTAATATAAGCTAACCTAACCCAACCTAATATCTCAGCGGTAATATTTGAACACATTCCTGGCTTGTTGGCCTCTACGTCTCCGTGGGACCTTTATATACATCTATAACGTAATATAACCTAACCTAACCCAACCTAACATCTCGGCGATAATATTTGGTCACATTCCTGGCTTGTTGGCCTCTACCTCTCCGTGGTACATTTATATACATCAATAACGTAATATAACCTAACCTAACCCAACCTATCATCTCGGCTGTAATATTTGACAACATTCCTGGCGAGTTGGCCTCTACCTCTCCGTGGGAACTTTATATACATCTATAACGTAATATAACCTAACCTAACCCAATCTAACATCTCGGCGGTAATATTTGAACACATTCCTGGCTTGTTGGCCTCTACGTCTCCCTGCGAACTTTATATACATCTATAACGTAATATAACCTAACCTAACCCAACCTAACATCTCGGCGGTAATATTTGAACACATACCTGGCTTGTTGGCCCCTACGTCTCCGTGGGACCTTTATATACATCAATAACGTAATATACCCTAACCTAACCCAATCTAACATCTCGGCGGTATATTTGAACACATTCCTGGCTTGTTGGCCTCTACGTCTCCGTGGGATCCTTATATACATCAATAACGTAATATAACCTAACCTAACCCAACCTAACATCTCGGCGATAATGTTTGAAAACATTCATGGCGAGTTGGCCTCTACGTCTCCGTGGGACCTTCATATACATCAATAACGAAATATAACCTAACCTAACCCAACCTATCATCTCGGCGGTAATATTTGACAACATTACTGGCGAGTTGGCATCTACGTCTCCGCTTGACCTTCATAAACACCAATAACGAAATATAACCTAACATAACGCAACCTATCATCTCGGTGGTAATATTTGACAACATTCCTGGCGATTTGGCCTCTACGTCTCCGTGGGACCCTTATGTACATCAATAACGTTATATAACCTAACCTAACCCAATCTAACATCTCGGCGGTAATATTTGAACACATTCCTGGCTTGTTGGCCTCTACGTCTCCCTGCGAACTTTATATACATCTATAACGTAATATAACCTAACCTAACCCAACCTAACATGTCGGCGGTAATATTTGAACACATTCCTGGCTTGTTGGCCCCTACGTCTCCGTGGGACCTTTATATACATCAATAACGTAATATAAGCTAACCTAACCCAACCTAATATCTCAGCGGTAATATTTGAACACATTCCTGGCTTGTTGGCCTCTACGTCTCCGTGGGACCTTTATATACATCTATAACGTAATATAACCTAACCTAACCCAACCTAACATCTCGGCGATAATATTTGGTCACATTCCTGGCTTGTTGGCCTCTACCTCTCCGTGGTACATTTATATACATCAATAACGTAATATAACCTAACCTAACCCAACCTATCATCTCGGCTGTAATATTTGACAACATTCCTGGCGAGTTGGCCTCTACCTCTCCGTGGGAACTTTATATACATCTATAACGTAATATAACCTAACCTAACCCAATCTAACATCTCGGCGGTAATATTTGAACACATTCCTGGCTTGTTGGCCTCTACGTCTCCCTGCGAACTTTATATACATCTATAACGTAATATAACCTAACCTAACCCAACCTAACATCTCGGCGGTAATATTTGAACACATACCTGGCTTGTTGGCCCCTACGTCTCCGTGGGACCTTTATATACATCAATAACGTAATATACCCTAACCTAACCCAATCTAACATCTCGGCGGTATATTTGAACACATTCCTGGCTTGTTGGCCTCTACGTCTCCGTGGGATCCTTATATACATCAATAACGTAATATAACCTAACCTAACCCAACCTAACATCTCGGCGATAATGTTTGAAAACATTCATGGCGAGTTGGCCTCTACGTCTCCGTGGGACCTTCATATACATCAATAACGAAATATAACCTAACCTAACCCAACCTATCATCTCGGCGGTAATATTTGACAACATTACTGGCGAGTTGGCATCTACGTCTCCGCTTGACCTTCATAAACATCAATAACGAAATATAACCTAACATAACGCAACCTATCATCTCGGTGGTAATATTTGACAACATTCCTGGCGATTTGGCCTCTACGTCTCCGTGGGACCCTTATGTACATCAGTAACGTTATATAACCTAACCTAACCCAACCTAACATCTCGGCGGTAATATTTGAAGACATTCCTGGCTTGTTGGCCTCTACGTCTCCGTGGTACATATATATACATCAATAACGTAATATAACCTAACCTAACCCAATCTAACATCTCGGCGGTAATATTTGAACACATTCCTGGCTTGTTGGCCCCTACGTCTCCGTGGGACATTTATATACATCAATAACGTAATATAACCTAACCTAACCCAATCTAACATCTCGGCGGTAATATTTGAACACATTCCTGGCTTGTTGGCCTCTGCGTCTCCGTGGGACCTTTATATACATCTATAACGTAATATAACCTAACCTAACCCAATCTAACATTTCGGCGGTAATATTTGAAAACATTCATGGCGAGTTGGCCTCTACCTCTCCGTGGTACATTTATATACATCAATAACGTAATATAACCTAACCTAACCCAACCTAATATCTCAGCGGTAATATTTGAACACATTCCTGGCTTGTTGGCCTCTACGTCTCCGTGGGACCTTTATATACATCTATAACGTAATATAACCTAACCTAACCCAACCTAACATCTCGGCGATAATATTTGGTCACATTCCTGGCTTGTTGGCCTCTACCTCTCCGTGGTACATTTATATACATCAATAACGTAATATAACCTAACCTAACCCAACCTATCATCTCGGCTGTAATATTTGACAACATTCCTGGCGAGTTGGCCTCTACCTCTCCGTGGGAACTTTATATACATCTATAACGTAATATAACCTAACCTAACCCAACCTAACATCTCGGCGGTAATATTTGAACACATTCCTGGCTTGTTGGCCTCTACGTCTCCCTGCGAACTTTATATACATCTATAACGTAATATAACCTAACCTAACCCAACCTAACATCTCGGCGGTAATATTTGAACACATTCCTGGCTTGTTGGCCCCTACGTCTCCGTGGGACCTTTATATACATCAATAACGTAATATACCCTAACCTAACCCAATCTAACATCTCGGCGGTATATTTGAACACATTCCTGGCTTGTTGGCCTCTACGTCTCCGTGGGATCCTTATATACATCAATAACGTAATATAACCTAACCTAACCCAATCTAACATCTCGGCGATAATATTTGAAAACATTCATGGCGAGTTGGCCTCTACGTCTCCGTGGGACCTTCATATACATCAATAACGAAATATAACCTAACCTAACCCAACCTATCATCTCGGCGCTAATATTTGACAACATTACAGGCGAGTTGGCCTCTACGTCTACGCTTGACCTTCATAAACATCAATAACGAAATATTACCTAACATAACACAACCTATCATCTCGGTGGTAATATTTGACAACATTCCTGGCGATTTGGCCTCTACGTCTCCGTGGGACCTTCATATACATCAATAACGAAATATAACCTAACCTAACCCAACCTATCATCTCGGCGGTAATATTTGACAACATTACTGGCGAGTTGGCATCTACGTCTCCACTTGACCTTCATAAACATCAATAACGAAATATAACCTAACATAACGCAACCTATCATCTCGGTGGTAATATTTGACAACATTCCTGGCGATTTGGCCTCTACGTCTCCGTGGGACCCTTATGTACATCAATAACGTTATATAACCTAACCTAACCCAACCTAACATCTCGGCGGTAATATTTGAAGACATTCCTGGCTTGTTGGCCTCTACGTCTCCGTGGTACATATATATACATCAATAACGTAATATAACCTAACCTAACCCAACCTAACATGTCGGCGGTAATATTTGAACACATTCCTGGCTTGTTGGCCCCTACGTCTCCGTGGGACCTTTATATACATCAATAACGTAATATAAGCTAACCTAACCCAATCTAACATCTCGGCGGTATATTTGAACACATTCCTGGCTTGTTGGCCTCTACGTCTCCGTGGGATCCTTATATACATCAATAACGTAATATAACCTAACCTAACCCAACCTAACATCTCGGCGGTAATATTTGAAAACATTCATGGCGAGTTGGCCTCTACGTCTCCGTGGGACCTTCATATACATCAATAACGAAATATAACCTAACCTAACCCAACCTATCATCTCGGCGGTAATATTTGACAACATTACAGGCGAGTTGGCCTCTACGTCTCCGCTTGACCTTCATAAACATCAATAACGAAATATAACCTAACATAACACAACCTATCATCTCGGTGGTAATATTTGACAACATTCCTGGCGATTTGGCCTCTACGTCTCCGTGGGACCTTCATATACATCAATAACGAAATATAACCTAACCTAACCCAACCTATCATCTCGGCGGTAATATTTGACAACATTACTGGCGAGTTGGCATCTACGTTTCCGCTTGACCTTCATAAACATCAATAACGAAATATAACCTAACATAACGCAACCTATCATCTCGGTGGTAATATTCGACAACATTCCTGGCGATTTGGCCTCTACGTCTCCGTGGGACCCTTATGTACATCAATAACGTTATATAACCTAACCTAACCCAACCTAACATCTCGGCGGTAATATTTGAAAACATACCTGGCGAGTTGGCCTCTACGTCTCTGTGGGACCTTTATATACATCAATAACGTAATATAACCTAACCTAATCCAACCTAACATCTCGGCGGTAATATTTGACAACATTCCTGGCGAGTTGGCCTCAACGTCTCCGTGGGAGCTTTATATACATCAATAACGTAATATAACCTACCCTAACCCAACCTAACATCTCGGCGGTAATATTTGGTCACATTCTTGGCTTGTTGGCCTCTTCGTCTCCGTGGGACCTTTATATACATCAATAACGTAATATAACCTAACCTAACCCAACCTAACATCTCGGCGGTAATATTTGACATCATTCCTGGCGAGTTGGCCTCTACGTCTCCGTGGGTGCTTTATATACATCAATAACGTAATATAACCTAACCTAACCCAACCTAACATCTCGGCGGTAATATTTGAAGACATTCCTGGCTTGTTGGCCTCTACGTCTCCGTGGTACATTTATATACATCAATAACGTAATATAACCTAACCTAACCCAATCTAACATCTCGGCGGTAATATTTGAACACATTCCTGGCTTGTTGGCCTCTACGTCTCCCTGCGAACTTTATATACATCTATAACGTAATATAACCTAACCTAACCCAACCTAACATGTCGGCGGTAATATTTGAACACATTCCTGGCTTGTTGGCCCCTACGTCTCCGTGGGACCTTTATATACATCAATAACGTAATATAAGCTAACCTAACCCAACCTAATATCTCAGCGGTAGTATTTGAACACATTCCTGGCTTGTTGGCCTCTACGTCTCCGTGGGACCTTTATATACATCTATAACGTAATATAACCTAACCTAACCCAACCTAACATCTCGGCGATAATATTTGGTCACATTCCTGGCTTGTTGGCCTCTACCTCTCCGTGGTACATTTATATACATCAATAACGTAATATAACCTAACCTAACCCAACCTATCATCTCGGCTGTAATATTTGACAACATCCCTGGCGAGTTGGCCTCTACCTCTCCGTGGGAACTTTATATACATCTATAACGTAATATAACCTAACCTAACCCAATCTAACATTTCGGCGGTAATATTTGAAAACATTCATGGCGAGTTGGCCTCTACCTCTCCGTGGTACATTTATATACATCAATAACGTAATATAAACTAACCTAACCCAACCTATCATCTCGGCGGTAATATTTGAAAACATTCATGGCGAGTTGGCCTCTACCTCTCCGTGGTACATTTATATACATCAATAACGTAATATAACCTAACCTAACCCAACCTATCATCTCGGCGGTAATATTTGACAACATTCCTGGCGAGTTGGCCTCTACGTATCCGTGGGATCTTTATATACATCTATAACGTAATATAACCTAACCTAACCCAAACTAACATCTCGGCGGTAATATTTGACATCATTCCTGGCGAGTTGGGCTCTACGTCTCCGTTTGATCTTCATAAACATCAATAACGTAATATAACCTAACCTAACCCAATCTAACATCTCGGCGGTAATATTTGACAACATTCCTGGCGAGTTGGCCTCTACGTCTCCGTGGTACATTTATATACATCAATAACGTAATATAACCTAACCTAACCCAACCTATCATCTCGGCGGTAATATTTGACAACATTCCTGGCGAGTTGGCCTCTACGTATCCGTGGGATCTTTATATACATCAATAACGTAATATAACCTACCCTAACCCAACCTAACATCTCGGCGGTAATATTTGGTCACATTCTTGGCTTGTTGGCCTCTTCGTCTCCGTGGGACCTTTATATACATCAATAACGTAATATAACCTAACCTAACCCAACCTAACATCTCGGCGGTAATATTTGACATCATTCCTGGCGAGTTGGCCTCTACGTCTCCGTGGGTGCTTTATATACATCAATAACGTAATATAACCTAACCTAACCCAATCTAACATCTCGGCGGTAATATTTGACAACATTCCTGGCGAGTTGGCCTCTACGTATCCGTGGGATCTTTATATACATTAATAACGTAATATAACTTAACCTAACCCAATCTAACATCTCGGCGGTAATATTTGAACACATTCCTGGCTTGTTGGCCTCTACGTCCCCGTGGGAAATTTATATACATCTATAACGTAATATAACCTAACCTAAACCAACCTAACATCTCGGCGGTAATATTTGGAGACATTCCTGGCCTGTTGGCCTCTACGTCTCCGTGGGATCTTTATAAACATCAATAACGTAATATAACCTATCCTAACCCAATCTAACATCTCGGCGGTAATATTTGAACACATTCCTGGCTTGTTGGCCTCTACATCTCCGTGGGATCTTTATATACATCAATAACGTTATATAACCGAACCTAACCCAGCCTAACGTTTCGGCGGTAATATTTGAAAACATTCCTGGCTTGTTGGCCTCTACGTCCCCGTGGGATCCTTATATACATCAATAACGTAATATAACCTAACCTAACCCAATCTAACATTTCGGCGGTAATATTTGAACACATTCATGGCTTGTTGGCCTCTACGTCTCCGTGGGAACTTTATATACATCTATAACGTAATATAACCTAACCTAACCCAATCTAACATTTCGGCGGTAATATTTGAAAACATTCATGGCGAGTTGGCCTCTACCTCTCCGTGGTACATTTATATACATCAATAACGTAATATAAACTAACCTAACCCAACCTATCATCTCGGCGGTAATATTTGAAAACATTCATGGCGAGTTGGCCTCTACCTCTCCGTGGTACATTTATATACATCAATAACGTAATATAACCTAACCTAACCCAACCTATCATCTCGGCGGTAATATTTGACAACATTCCTGGCGAGTTGGCCTCTACGTATCCGTGGGATCTTTATATACATCTATAACGTAATATAACCTAACCTAACCCAAACTAACATCTCGGCGGTAATATTTGACATCATTCCTGGCGAGTTGGGCTCTACGTCTCCGTTTGATCTTCATAAACATCAATAACGTAATATAACCTAACCTAACCCAATCTAACATCTCGGCGGTAATATTTGACAACATTCCTGGCGAGTTGGCCTCTACGTATCCGTGGGATCCTTATATACATCTGTAACGTAATATAACCTAACCTAACACAATCTAACATCTCGGCGGTAATATTTGAACACATTCATGGCGAGTTGGCCTCTACGTCTCCGTGGTACATTTATATACATCAATAACGTAATATAACCTAACCTAACCCAATCTAACATCTCGGCGGTAATATTTGAACACATTCCTGGCTTGTTGGCCTCTACGTCTCCCTGCGAACTTTATATACATCTATAACGTAATATAACCTAACCTAACCCAACCTAACATGTCGGCGGTAATATTTGAACACATTCCTGGCTTGTTGGCCCCTACGTCTCCGTGGGACCTTTATATACATCAATAACGTAATATAACCTAACCTAACCCAACCTAATATCTCAGCGGTAATATTTGAACACATTCCTGGCTTGTTGGCCTCTACGTCTCCGTGGGACCTTTATATACATCTATAACGTAATATAACCTAACCTAACCCAACCTAACATCTCGGCGATCATATTTGGTCACATTCCTGGCTTGTTGGCCTCTACCTCTCCGTGGTACATTTATATACATCAATAACGTAATATAACCTAACCTAACCCAACCTATCATCTCGGCGCTAATATT